>MAYD01776562.1:0-13534 GCA_001909325.1 Ruellia speciosa
CATTATGCATAATAATATGTTCATTTTTTAAACTGACTGAATGTGTGCATGTTGTCTTTGAATTTGTTATATGTTCTACATGTTGACTGTTTGCATATGTTCTATATGTCTCTATTTCTGTTCAGTATGCACAATAATATGTTCATTCTTTGACAGTATAATAATCTGTTCTATTTATTTTAATTCAGAATCTATTTTAATTCTGATCTATATGTCAACTGGTTCCATACTCAAAAGCTTTTCCATCAGGCATTAAATCTCTTGCTGATTATGTGCATTCGAAGGGCTTGAAGATAGGCAGCTACTCGGCTGCTGCTATCACTATTCAATGGGATATACTTGGGTTCAAGTCAACTACCAGTGTCTTGATAAAAGATTTTTGGCAGGTGAGTCGATAAATCAATCCTTTGCAAGTCTGTAGGTGTTTCATATTTCTGCTAGGCATTCCACCATATTAATACATCATCTCTGAATTTTATAACATGCATTGGATGTTAGGTGTTTACTTGAAGACTTGAGATTCAATTTTATCAAATGCAAGCAATATTTTTGCTTGCTACTTTCTGCACCGGTTCACTTTTTAAAAACTGTGAATTTTTCATGAAAGGTACTGTTGCATTATTTTTGAGTTGATGGAATGACTAAAACATCGAACATCATTGAGGTTTTTGTTCTTAACTACTTGTTTGGTTCCTTGTGCAGCACAAATATGTGTCGAAGAACAGCATTGCTTCATTCAGTGCTCGGATCGATTCTCATGCTTGTGAGATGTACATTTTCACTCCATTGCCATCGGTTCACTCTGCAATTTGATTTGGGTTTGGCCAAGGAAGTGCAAACATCCCATCCCCTTCTCGCTGTTTGAGATTCAATTTGTGAATTTTAATTTTATGGCCCGAGGAAAAATTGAAGAACAAATGGTTTTTCTTTTTGCTATATATTGATGTATCATTCATGGCCTGCCTGCAGACCTCAGTACTGCCCCATTTTCCTTACAAATTATAAATAAGCAAATAAATACACCATTGCACCTTTGTTTTTGAACAAAATAGAGTTCCACAAGTATTGATATATGAATGATGGTTACATATAACATATACTTGCAGTGACAAGAAAGTCTAGTTAAAACATGCAAAGCTCTGTTATAACTTTGACCCACAAATTGAATCCTAGAGATTCCTACACAAGTCCTGAATAAAAGTGAAAATATTGCCCAATGTTGTACAAACCAGCAATAGTAATGTTCATCAAAAATTCATTCTAGTCTTTATAATTGAAAATCATGAAAACTGTTTAAGTGTACACAATCACTTCATCCAAAAACACAGATGATGACTGAGATATATCGGATCACATAAATAAAGAGATTAAAAGTCTCCAAGAAGTTAAGAGGACAAAAAACAAAATAGTAGAATAAACTAATATTTGACAAAAGAGTACACAATCACTTGACTGAAACAAAAAAATTAAAGCATCACAAATATTTTGATTCAAGTCACATATCTTAGAGAAGGCTAATTTCAGCTCCATGTGTTTGCCCTGTCTGTCTGCTGAAGAGTTGAACCCCATTGTGGATTGATTGGTAGATGATAGCCCGGTCAAAGCTCAACAAGCACTGGCCATGGACTCAATTAGTAGTTTGTACCCTTCAAGCACCATAGCCTGCACTTGAACATAATTATCTAATGCAGGAACATTAGCATTGATGTCTAAAAACCTAGCAAGCAAGAGCAGTACGTGAAAATTAGAAATTTGTTTCAGAAATGGTAGATTCTTGGTCCGATCCAAGTGGTTCTTTAATGCCCTTATGGCCACTAAGGTGTTCCTGTTCTCAATGGGAAATGCTAATGAAAGGGGCCCTGCATTATTGATAATTTCAAATGAGGGGGGAACAATAAGCCGCAAAATATGTGGGACGAAAGGTAAATCGCACACTAGGTTGAATGCCATACAAATAACAAAACACAAAATCTCCAATCATTTTTCATTACTGATCTAACCCACGGCCTCAATCTGAACTGTAATATTGCCACCGGAAAAATCTGCCCACCATAGCCAAATTGAACATAGCAAACCTAAAATTAATGCAGAAACATACATATATTAACTAACAAATTGGCATAAAATTATTGAATAGCATACCGAAATCTGGATAGATAAATAAAAAAAAATTGTGAATTAAACAGAACAGATACATTGTGGATAGATAAATTTGGACAGAAGTACTGAACAGAAACATACAACAAAAGAACGAACACATGAATTAAAAGAATGGATCAAATTGAAATCGGCACACTTACACACGACAATTTCTTCTTCATTAGTTTGGGTATCTTGAACTTATCCATTATATCTATCATCTTCCCCCCTACAGTGTGACACACGAAAGTCACCATTCTTTTTTTAAAATAC
The DNA here is from genome assembly GCA_001909325.1 of Ruellia speciosa. Taxonomy (NCBI): domain Eukaryota; kingdom Viridiplantae; phylum Streptophyta; class Magnoliopsida; order Lamiales; family Acanthaceae; genus Ruellia; species Ruellia speciosa. Next base: position 2,413 of record MAYD01776562.1, read on the forward strand.
TAACCACAAAGTTTTTAGACGATCTAATGAATAATTGTAGACAAATCAATTTGAAAAAATGCTTACACCGGCGATGGCGTTTGGGCTTCTTCGACATCGAGTTTTTGATCATACGAGATATTCAAGTCGAACGCCATTGTCTTTCTCCACCAATTGATTTTGAAAAATTGAAAAAAACTTTGAACGTTTGGATGTAATGGCGATGGCGTGGGGGATTGAAAATATGTATCCGATCCGTTGAAGTTGATTTTTGGAAAACTGAAAAAAGCTTCGATGGTTACAATGGCGATGGCTGCAATGGCGAAAATATGAATCCAATCCGTTCATGGGCGTACATGGAAGATAATAGATAATCCATTATTCCCTGCATTTTTTGGATTTGCAGCACTAAATTTGTACATTAATGATATTGATAAGATTTTATATATCATAAATGCCGGATTTTTTTCCCAAAAATGGATTGAACGGATCCGCAAATGTGTTGAACAGATCATCATTACTTACTTATACTATATTCTGTATAGTATCCTAACCGGAAATCTAACTGAAGTCAATAAAATTTGACAGCTAAGGAGGCTCCTAATATATTAATTGCCATAATTAGGATGGACCAATAATTAAAGTATAGATAATTATGTCATCATGACGGCGAAATCCAGTAAGCAGCTAGCCATGGTGGCCAATAGCCTGTTGATTTTATGTAAAATTATTAATTTTTGTTGAATAATATCTTATTTTGTGTAGTACAATAAATGTTTTGCGTAAACAATTAGGAGTATTGTTATAAGAGAAATTGTTAAATAGCATAGTCTTTATTTAACAATACCTTTGACAACTATACCCTTTATTGTTTACATAAAAAATTTTGTATTATACAAAAAAATTTGTTGTTTACACAAAAATTGTGTTGTTGCTAGGTATTGTGCAACAAAAATTGTGTTGTTGCTAGGAATCCCCTAATATATACTCACTCCATTATACTATGTTTGTTCCTAAAAGGGGCTTAGTGTGTCACACCAACCTCATTTCAAAAATAAATATAACACATGAACTCAATTTGAGGAATAATAACTGGCTGAAGTGGTGTAGATAATAAAATTTAGAATTAAGAAATAAAAGGACTTATAAACTTTAAGTCTCATTTATTATCATTTACTAGTAGTATTTTGTGAGTTTAGTGGATGTTGTTTTGGTTATGTATATAGTTGCACAAATAGTTTTTATAACACGACCTTTTCTGTCCCTTTGATTTTTCGATTGTTTTTTTGTTTGAAAAAAGGGTAGAATATTAATAGCAGTCCAAAGTGTTATCAAGTTATTTGAAGATACCAAATGAGAACATGATTGATCGTGCAATTGAATGCAAAGAACATCTATTTAATGTTTCAAAGAGAGGAGCACCTAAAGAACATGCTTTGCGACCCAAGCTTCAATCCTTCCTCTCATGGTAAACCAAGCCAAAGGTGTAATATCTTGTGTTGCTAGACCAAATGTGAAATAGAGATCAGTGATTTTGAACCGGACAGAACTAGGTAAACCGATTTGACTTAGAAGAAGTTAGATACAATAATGGAATGAAGCCCAGGAACCCAAGTGAAAATTTTGAAAAGTCGAAAAGTGTGAAGACTTAGAAAATTCTTGCAAAACTTTAGGATATTGAAGGATTTTGATAAATAGGACGCGCAGAGGGTAGTTTTTGAAACCAATGAGTCTTACAGATGTTTTAAGACTCAGGGAATAATATTCGAGATTCTAAGTGAATTCTGAAACTTTCAATTTTTGAGGAGATATTTGAGATTTTCGAGATTCAGAGTAATATCGGGAAACATGAAATTTTAAAATTATGAAGAGAATTTCGAAAAGATTCAGAATCTCAACAGAAGATCTCGATAGGTGGAATTTCAAATGCGAAGAGGTTAGGAATTCATAAGGCAGGGGATCGAGATTCGAGATTCGAGACCTGGAGTTCGAGAATCAAGATGTTCAAAATTTTTGAAGAGATTCAGAATAGTTTTCGAATCTTAAGTAAGGGAGAATGCGGAATTTGGAACCAAAGGCAAAGTGGAAAACTGGCCAAGAGATCTCGAAATTCAAAATCTTAAAAGATTTCGAGGAGAGTTTGAGTAGGCAAAATAATCTTAGATTCGACAAACAATGGAAAATGGCCAGTCTAGAAGCCAAGTTCGAAATTCTGAATTCAAGGAGATCTCGAAGTGAATAAGGAAGCTCACATACTGAGAAACTGTACCATGTCCGATTTTAGGGTTTTATAACACTAAGTTGGGGTTGTGTTGCTCATTCACTTAAGTGACCAAATATTAGAGTGTTAGGAGAAAGAAGTAAGAAAAGCTTCATTGAAGCTCACATACTTGCTTGAATCACCACTAAAAGAGAAGGAGAATTCATAATAGACTTTGGATCCTCAAAGATCTCTACAAGGTGAGTACTTTCCATGGTTTAATCTTCATTTTTAAGCAACACTTGCCATGGTTATTGTTCACAGCAAGCTTTTCATCATTTGTGGGGCCTTGGATTTTAAACTTAAAACTTAGATTTAATGGTGGAAATGAGTTATATGAACCTAATAATAATTAGATCTAAGCTCAATCTCAATTTTGAAGTTGATGTATGTGATTATGGAAATGTTGAGTGATGAAACAGTGGGTGGCATTGAGACACAGAGGGAGTATTTTGTTTACCGGTGATGTTTTTGTTCTTGATAAGAATGTTGGTGAAGATGATTGATATAATGATTTAGAAATTATTGGAACATTGATTTTGGACATTTTGACTTCATTGATGGTTGAAGGGATTGATCTTAAACCTAACCCTAAATTATTGCTTTAGAATTCAACAAATAGAAATGGATTGTTGAAAACCCACTTGTTGAAATGGGAACTGTTAGACTTTTGGATTTAAACCTTTTTGGGCTTTGGTAATCCTAAGTTAAGTTGGGCCTTGAGATTTAAATTTAATAATCGATTATTTAAGAATAAATAAGACAAAGGCTAGTGAGTCGTGTGTGCGAGATATATCATGCAGGGATAAGACTATGACTTCTCTCGTAAATACATCCATCCGAGTTGTAAACTAACGAGTTCTGCGTGTCATTTATGATACGTGCAAACAATCATAATATTGTTTCTTCTCACTTTTTAGACTGCCTTTGAGCATATATGTTGATTGGGTGAATCCATTTGTACTGAACTTTGGTTCATCGCTAGAAGAAACTGGGTTAGCCAAGTGGAGTTTCACGACTATCCATTCCATTCTTTTATATGTTCTAAGCATACCATATTTATGGAGCACGCTAAGTAGATTTTACTTGAGCTGTGCCACCTAGGTGAGCACGCAATAGTGGTAGAGTCATGAGTTGTGTCGTTAATTGTCGGGTGACTTAAGATATTAACCATACATGTAAAGGCATGGCTGGAAATTCAATATAAAAAGATGTATGACACCCTTAGATGTTGAAATGATATACAAGCTCTTGAGCATTGAAAAGATACTCAAGGGAGTTCATGGTGGTTATGTGCTGCATAAGTTTTCAAGTGCATATTTTAGTTGCTCGTTGCTTATCTTGCTTTGAACATGTGTCATTGTATTCATAATTTATAACTAATACATGTGTGCATATTTTAAATTGACCAGTCGGTTAATATATATATTGAAGATATTGTCGACTTCGTTACCATATTGTCTGGATTGCAGATTACCTGTTGTGTATGCTTACCTTACTTAGTCTCACGACTAATGATGATATTTATTGTATCTTAGATGGAATCAAGGTTGTGAGGGCAAACCTCCAACTCAGTGATCATTTTGGGACAAGACTAGTCTCGTGAGGTTTTGTGAAGTCAAGAGAACACTTTTGTTTATCCCTATGCTAATCAAATATTTGAAGCATGATTTATTTTTATATTTAGTACTCTAACCTTAATGTAATTTATTTATATTCAGTAGTGTGCAAGAAGTATATGATAGGGCTACGAACCTCTCAAGGGTGTTAAACCGCATAATAAGAAAACAGGAAAGCGGTGACAAGGCTCACCATGATGATCGACACAAGAAGAGGCATAGGGGCGTTGTTATTCATGATACCCAGCAAGTGAGGCATGGAGGCCAAAGGGACCGATTTTCTACTAAATTAGGATCAAAACAAGGGGAAGGGCAAGATGGCCTAATCCGAGAAGTCACAAATAGGCTGCTGAATGTGTGGCAAGAGTCACTTAGGCCGAAAGTGTGATGGGAACCCTTTGATCTTAAGTGGTTTTTATTCTCAATTAATTCTTACTAGTACCTATAAACAATTGCTCGACTTCCTATTAAAATCAAATTATAGTGAAGGTGGAAGCGATGATCAGAACACAACCTGTGAATTCCTTCTTCGGTGAGTGTCGATTCTCCATAGGGATTGGGTGGTTATAGTTCAGATAGTGATATTGTTACTTAGAGCAAACCAATGGACTGAGTGATAGAAAGTAGATCGTGTGATTTACTATTTGTAAGATCTATGATCGAAATTGTCACGCCATTTTTCTGAGCATCTCTTGTTGAAAAAATTAATGACATCTCCAGGGGAGATATCGTGATGTGGACAATCTTTTAATAAGCCTTTCTATCTTTCTCATGCCTACAAGATGGTTTTTTATTTTCATCAATAATAAATTCAACAGTTCTTTGTTTCATTTTTATGGTTAAAGAATTTGAAAAAAATTGAGGTTAAAAATGCTTTTGCACATTCTTCAAAAGTTTGGAAAGATATTTGCTATTGAAACGAAGTTAATGCGTGATTGCGTAGAGAAAAAGGAAATAAGATCAGTTGCAGGGCATCCTGTGTAATTCCCTGTACTCGCAGAGTTCACGTGACCTTATTGATGCTCACAGATGATCATGTGGTTATCATCACGCATCTCTCGAAAGACATTTTGTCCCACCAAACTAATTAGAGCAGGTTTGATCTCAAAATTCTTCAGTGCAACCCTAGGAATACCATTATCCATAAGATCATCCCCCAGTTGTACTTGTATATTTTCATTGATAGGGCGCTCCTTCACGGTACAATGGGTTTGGGTAGCGATCGGGTACTTCTTCGCGTGGAACTTCAGCTTGCAGTTCTGCAGCAGGTCTTGGTTTCCCTCATGGTTCTATCCTAGCTTGCTCACGCTCTGCTCTCATGACTCCAATTTCTCCTAAAATATAGTTCAATGCATCTCCTAATCTCTCCATCTGATTTCAAGTTGTTTAATGACTGGTATTGGTGCTTGTTCTCCACTTTGATTGATATTCACAAGTGGATTTCTCTAGGATTTACTAGAACATTATTTGGTTGTGTCATTCTTCCTCGTGCAATCCTCCTTGATATCTTTTGTGGTGATGGATCTAATGGTAGCAAAGGTTGCAATTGACGTCTTAACATACACCTACACAGTACTTGCAAAGACTTTCACCCAAACACAAGTCCAAAATGGAAAATGAATAATTTGAAATACATGTATGCAACACTAGTGTGAATCTAAGTAACTTTTTTTAAAAAAAATTCATAACTTCAACGCTAATCCCCGGAAACGGCACCATTTCTGATCTTCAGTGGTTTTTATTCTCAATTAATTCTCAGTGGTACCTATAAACGATTGATTGACTTCCTATTAAAATCAAATTCTAGTGAATGTGGAAGCGGTGATCAAAAAACAACCTGTGAAATACTTCTTTGGTGAATGTCGATCCTCCACAAGGATTGAGAGGTCATAATTGAGATAGTGATATTGTTACTTAGAGCAAACCAGTGGACCGAGTGATAGAAAGTAGAAAGTGCGATTTACTCTTTGTAAGATCTATGACCTGAATGCAATTAATAGTTGTTAATAGGTAAACTAAACTCAGTTGTGAATTTCAGTTAAAGGGAAATGGTGGAACTTGTAACATTGTTGCAAACCTGAATTCCTCTATTTAGTTGAATGTAGATCTTCGATCTAAAGGAGTCAGATATAGTGTTCTTCAGCAAAGTGATACAATTTCCTTGCTTCAATAGACGGAAAATTGCCAATGAACAATTACATCTCACTGATCAACACCTCTTTTGGATATGAACCTCATCTCCAAGTGCTCAGCCTTTAAGTGATAGTGCAGATTTGTGAAAATCCTCCGAAGAACTTATTGCTCAGTTTACCTAGAATTGAACACAACCACATAGACTGCTCAATGAACAACATTTGCTACAATTACTGAACTATCGCCAATCCAATTAAGTACGAGAATGAATTCATTCCATCAATTCGAAACTCCATTTTATTTTAGAGGAATTCTGATATACAACTTTTGGTTACAAGCTCTCAGCAAGAGATTACTCACTCACTCTAATTATCTTGCTTACAATGGTAAAATTCATAACTAATATATACTAAAAATGATAACTTGCCTCTAAAATTGTAAACTGTAAACTAGTGCTCAATATAACTACTAGAACTATGTAATATGTCGACTTGCCAACCCTAAGTATCCTCAAAGCCTCCTATTTATAGAGAAGTTCGGAAGATTTTGGAATTTGGACGGTTATTTCTTCATGTACACTGCACATGCTTTAATCTCTTGCGAATTTCCAGTGCATGCTGCCTCCTGCGTGCGAGCTGCGAATGCCCCGCACTGTGCATACCTTGCGATTCCTCTATGTTTTCTGCAATTTCAGGCAAAGGATAGATGAGTTGCTAATATATCAGCAAATGTTTGCAGAAAAATACTATCACTCTTAATTTGCATATTTCTTTTAGACATTAATGTGTTATGTTAAGAATAAAGGTGAGGAAAGAAATGATGATGGCACTGCCTCTGAATGTGAATCTGATGATAAAGAACTTGATTTCAAAACTTTGAAAGAGGCTTAAGTTGAGTTGGTCTCTAGATGGAAGTAAGTCAACAAGACCAGTGATACCCTGAAGCAAAAGATGAAGGAGATGACTGAAAGGCTTGAAGTTGGGGCAAGAAGAAAGGTTAAAGCAGAGCTTAAGGCAATGACTGAGAAGTTTGCGACTGCAACTAAAGCTGAACAACAAGCTAAAGCTGAGCTAGAAGTTGTGCAAAAGAAACTAAATGAGGCTGAAGAGATAATTTTAGGTATGAACAAAGGCAAAATTATGCTAGATAAGGTATTATCTGCTAGAAAATTCAATGGTGACAGAGCAGGATTGGATTTAGCAATGTACAACCCATTAAATATGATAAACAGATGGGCATAGATATATAGGGGACAAGACATCAACCCCCAGAGCTGACCAAAATATTTGTAAAGAAGTTGGTACTACGTGTCATTATTGTCACTAGCCAGGACATATTCGGCCTCATTGTTTCAAGATGATGAGTGATTTCAGGCAGTTAGGTATTCCACACAAAAATGTTTGACAGCTCAAAAAGTTTGAGTTAAGAAGCAGACAATGTAACAGACATGTGTCTTTTGAGTAAGGAGAGAAATGTTGACAATAAGAGTTGTGGGATAGAGGGAGCAAATATGTGATTGAGATTAATGATGAGGTAAAGGGGTTGAAGACTGGCATTGGGATGTGCTCTTAATGACTATCCGGAGTGGTTTGTGTCAAGCTGAGCTTTCACTGCCTCACTCTATTATCCCGACTGAATAGTATCTTGAGGTTTTCTAAGATTGATTCTCATTATGATGCTGAATATGACTTGATTTTTTTGGGTCCATACAGAAAAACTCAAAAAATAAGGGATGAAAGAGAATGCGAATACAACCTATACTGGCTTAACCTCTGCCTCGGGCCAATACTCTACTACTTACATGCCAAACACCTCAGGTTTACTCCATCCCCCCTATTTAATTAATGTGATTAGCAGGTTTTTATCTTGAGGTCGTCATGACTTTAAAAGTTTGAAATTTCGATTATTTGGTAAGTTATTGAGAGGAAACTTTTGGATTTGAAATATTTTCTTAGGCTTAAAGAAAAAAAGAGGAGGCCCAACAGCGTCGGCCTCCCATGAATAAAAGGGGATGAGCTTGGCCCATTTATGTTGGGTCTTATGAAAGAAGTTTGGTTTGGCCCAAGAAAATTGGAAGGCCCAACCAAATTAGCCCATGGTGTTGAAAGTTATTTTGGCCCAATGTAAGTGAATTCTTCTCTATTGCAAAGGACAAGCTCCATGCCGTTGTCTTCTTCCTCTCGCCGTTCATCTCTACCTGCCTTAGGGTTTCTGGTTTTTCGAGTGATTTCCAGCGAGCGTCGATTCTTCCGTCTTCTGAGAGCAGCAGCGGCAGCTGCGCGGTTTTTTCTTCTACGGCGCGTTCTTCCTCCTTCCGAGAACTTTGGCCGGCGATAACAGCCCCGTGCGGCCTCGATTTCGCAGCGGCAGCAGCGCGACGCCAGGTGCACGATGACGACAGCAGCCATTTGGTGGTGGCGATTTTGCCCTTGTTGCGGCTCCAGCGCTCGCGACGGCGGCATCGCCGATATGGCAGAGGGACACTGTTGCTTTACTCGTGGGTAAGCTTCCCTTTTCATTGTTGGACATTTCTGGTTGCCTCCTCCAATATTGCATCTCGGTGGATTTTGTGGAGCTTTTTCTGTTCGCAACGGATAGGGTCGTCGGACCTAGGGTTTCGGTTTTTGGTGTTTTCCTGTGTTGTCGAGCCCCTGTGCTGTCTGTCGGATCTCGAATGGGGGATATCGTTTGTCTTTGCTTGCTTGCCTTGTGTCCGTCAGGCTATGTATGTGGGTGTTGGATTTTCGACTGTGATTTATGTTGACTGTGGTGTGGTCTCGTTTTTGGATTGGTTTGCTCTTGGTTTCTGTCATTGTTGCCTTGTGACACTGGTTTCTCAGAATTTCGTTGGTTTTGGAAGATTTTCGAAAGGGGTTTGTGTGGTTGGTTGATTCTTTGTGTCCATACCTTGTGCCCTATCCGTCCTCCCACTTGGGGTATTTTCGTATTGTTGAAATTTTTTGGCCTGTTGTTGTTTTGAACTTTTACTGTTCAGATTTAAATAGCCCAAAGGACGTGCTGAGGTTCTGCCCTATCTGTCCTCCCATTTGGGTATTTTCGTATTGTTGAAATTTTTTGGCCTGTTGTTACGTTGGACTTTTGCTGTTCAAATTTAAGTAATCCAACGGACGTGCTGAGGTTCTGCGTGTACTGCCTTGACTTGGGGTTGCCGATGCTAGGGACAATCTGTTGCTGGAAGCCATTTGACACAGAGGAAAGTTCCTGGACATGAAGTTTCGTTGCCTGAAGCTCTTGAGGTAGAGTCCTCAACTCTTGTTGAAGTCGTTTCCTGTTTTTGAAGTTGAGGGGGAGCTACCCCGGCCCATTGCTTGGGATGATGCCGTTGGTCCAGCTTTGTTTTAATTTTTGACCAAAAAGGGAGAGAATTTGTGTATTGCCTATGTTGATGTGCTCTTTCTTGGTTCTGTTGGTCTGGCTGCATTTCTTCTAATGGTTCTGTTGGACTTTTTTGGATGTCTAGATGATGTTCTAAGGGGGAGTATCTGCTTGGTTTCAGTGTTATTTTGTTGCCTTGGGATTATTTCAGTTGTATCTGTCCTTTTATGAGCTTGTGTATTGGTTTTGCCCAAAAATCATAACAAATGAAGAGATTATTGGGATTTTTGTGTTGGTGGGTTTGGAGCAAGAGATTTGAGGCGGAGTTTGCAGGCTTTGAGGCTGTGATTAATTGTTTGAGACAAAGACTTCAAAGTTGAACATTCATTCTGTCGATACAATTGTCTGATTTGGAAGATATGTATGAGATCTTATTCTCTCTGTGTGTGGTATAGTCGAAGAAGCAAATCAGTGGATTGATTTGCTGTGAAATATTATCAAACTGTGAAAGGAAAGAGTGAAGCATCTAATACTAGAATTAGAAAATATTACCTTATATATCTGAGTGAGATTTGAGATAATATTGGGGTGGACGCTAGTGGCTTGAATGTTTCCTTGTAAAGTTAGGATTGCTTATAAGTCTATAAGCATGTAATCTAATTAGGGTTTGGATGCGCATCTTTATAATAGAAAAGTAAGGAAAGTTAGAGAGTTCCCTAATGATATGCTTTTTGCCTCTTTAATTTTTAGTTGAATCAGTTTTGAGTTAGTACCTTGCGAATGTAGACAAATTCGTCGAACTACATAATCAATTTGTATATGTGTGTGTTCGCTCTTTATTTTACTCCTCATATACCCATAAAATTTCGACAGACCGTATAGTTTGCTTTGCTGAATATAATTGCTTAAGCGTGTACTGAAGAATTGTGAGACAATTGTTGAATTGCTTATCAGGTTATCTTAATTATTAGCAACGGTCCTAATTTCATCTCAACATCAGCCCCAATTCTAAACGCATTAGTTCCGAGTTTCGTTTTATGTTTGAATCCAGTATATGCATATCTGTCCTAAAATGAATCCACCGCAGACATTGATACACACGTGCACACAGTAATATGCACCTCTCATCATCATTCACTTACCGACAAATAAAAATAAAACTAGTACACCAGTACAGTACAGTAGTAAATTACTCCCTAAATAATAGTATGTAGTACTAAAAATAGCCACCTTGTATTCCACCAGTACAGTACAATTTCCTTAAAGGTGATTGATGTCTTCCAAACCCAAATTCCATCATGACTACTGTTATTAGTCAGAAATGGTGACCAATTACAGAATGTGGTTAAATTCTACGCATGAGGTTGAGAGGTTCCTCCTTTTTATGGGAATTTTAGAATTTAGAGATAATTATAAATCATCACCTTATAAAAAATTTAGGATAAAAAATCTATGAAAGAGTAGACTTTACTTTCTATATGGAAAAAAAAGTAAAAATAAAGAACCCCTCAGATAATGGAAGTTTATAATCTATAGAAATTTATGTGCAAACCCGGATGGCTTTATTACAACATGCAAGATTCTAATTTTCTAGAATTTTAAATTCTTTTAAATATAAAAATTTTCTAAAATTTTAGATTACGAATTTTTATACATATTTTCATATATATATATATATACACACACACACATATATATAATTATTAAATTTTTAGCATAAAAATCTACTAAAATAACTAACACAACATATTTGAAAAAAAAAATCTTAACTGAAAATTTAATAAATATGCTAAAA
>MAYD01776563.1:0-11345 GCA_001909325.1 Ruellia speciosa
GATTTTCTAGAAGATTTATAGTTTGTTTACTTCCCTATATAAATAACACATACTCTTCGGAGTAGATTTAATTCAGATAGTTTGATTTTTGAGTGCTATTCTCTTGTATTTTGAGAAGTATCTTTTGTGTATTAAGAGATTATGTCATTAATAATTCCACAACACTTGAACAATAAGATTTAACAAGACAAGAATTAAATTACGATAAAAGTAATTCATGTCATGCAACTTAATTTAAATTTACCCAATCGAATTAAACTCGGTACTTCCGTAAATTAAGTGGGACCTTTGAATGCCCAATGTATGTTTCATACATTTATCTATAGTCTTGAATAAACAGCAAACACTCGCTTCCTAGTGGATGCTATCAGATGGGTTTCCTACAAGGCGAAAGGAACCCTAATTAATTATCCTTCAATTTTGTCTTTAAAAGACTTAGACAATTTAAACAAATTGCTTAGGATAATTAAATAAAAATTAAGACATTCTTAATTAGGTCAATATCTCAAATTTCTCCAATTGCGAGATGTGAAACACATTGTGTACTCTTTTCAGTTCCGAAGGAAGTGCTAGTCTGTAAGAGACTGCTCCCACTTCTCCAATGATCTCATATGGTCCAATGTATCTCAGGCTTAACTTGCCCCTCACATCGAACCTTCTCACCCCTTTCATAGGTGACACTTTCAGTAGAACCCAATCGCCCACTGCGAATTTCAAATCTCGACGAGCCAAGTCAGCGTAGCTCTTTTGTCGATCCTGGGCTGCTTTCATTCGTGCTTGGATGATTTTGACTTGATCCTTCAAGTCCTAAATGTGTTGAGGCCCTAGAACAACACGATCACTCGAGTCGTTCTAGTTCAACGGTGTTGCACAACGCGTTCCGTACAGTGCCTCAAATGGTGCCATGCCTATGCTTGCATGGTAACTGTTGTTGTAGGAGAACTCGATCAATCTGAATCGATCCTCCCAACTGCCCTGAAAATCGAGCATGCATGCACGCAACATGTCTTCCAAAGTCTGAATCATTCTTTCCGTTTGCCCATCAGTGGCTGGGTGATATTACGTTGAGAGGTGGTCATTCTTGAGTGAATTGTCTTTTGATATTCTGAGATCTCAAATTGAGTGTGTTGAAGTCCTAACTAATCTAGTTCTTGACAAAAGTTGAAGAATTGTTTGAGAAGATTCTTGAAAGACAGAATGCAGAAGTTGGTGCTATCATTCTGAGACCAAGACAACACACTGATTCATCAAGAAGGTATTCTCTACTGAGTGTCTCTGTGTTTAATCGAGTCTGTGGATCTTGGATATTTTCTAGAAAGTCTGTGAAGATTTTTAGATCGATTCAGAACAAGAATTGTGTATACTCTTGGTCGATTAAAGAAAGCATCTCACAATAGTCAGAGTTACTGAGTAACAACTATTATCCTTACTAGAAGAGTCTAGTGAAAGGATGATCAATTAGAAAAGTTCTTGTAAAGTCTTTTGTCTGAGTTTGCTCTGATTGTGTCAACTGTTGTTAGGTTGATATTAGTGAAAGTCTCCTGGGTTGGCATCCCCCAGACGTAGGCTTTAAAAAGTCAAACTGGGTCAACAATTGTTGTGTTCGTTCTTTTTCTGTTTTGCATATCATATTTGCATTGTGTGATCGTTGTCCACACATCTGCACAACAACCACATTGGGTTTGGTCATCTGGAATCAAGCCTTGTGTTAAGTTGGAACACATACCGTGTGCATAGTCATTGAAGGTTGAATACTCCGGAAGAAAAGATTTGTTTAATATCACATATCTCCAACACTTGGTATCAGAGCACGGTGCTCAAAATTCCAAAGAGCATGTGATCGAGAAAGCAAGATGAACAGAGAAGGAGCTTCTGTGTCTAGACTTCCACTTTTTGGTGGCACAAATTATCACTACTAGAAGACGCGCATGCGCGTGTTCATTATGTCATTGGGTGAAGATGTATGGGAAGCCATTGAAGATGGATGGAACTACCCTACTGAAACCATAACACCACTTGAGGTTCTAATGAGCCAGAAGTTGAGCAAACAAAACCCAAGGCCCGTTGGATGCTCAGTGAAATAATCTTGGCTCAGGCCAACTCTCGTGCTTTTAACACTTTATTCAGTGGAGTCGACGAGACACCATTTAGGATGATCTCAAATTGCACCACAGCTAAAGCAGCATAGGATGCACTAGAAACCGCCTTCATAAGATCAACTGATGTCAGAGCAACAAAGTTACAACGCATAGAGACAATGTTCAATGGTTTGAGGCTGCATGAAGATGAAAACATATCCTCATACTATGGTAGGTTCAAGGATATTGTTAATCAAGAATTCTTGCTAGGACTAACATTTGATTAAAGGAAACTAGTCAAGAAAATGCTCCGACAATCAACAAGAAATTCAGTCCAAAAGTGACTGCTCTTGAAGAAATTGACAAGATCAACTCCATGACATTGGAAGGCCTGGTTGGAATTCTACAAACTTACGAATTAAATCATCTTGAAGATGACCAAAAGCCAGTTGCCTTCATTGCTGAACATTCCTCGGAGAAAGATCAAGAAGATGAAGCTGTCTTTATTACCAAGAAAGTTGCCAGAATGTTACAAGAAAGGTGAGCGAAGCAGTTCAAGCAAAGAAAATTCCAGAAAGATAAAGGTTGTTCAAGCAAAATGCCAACAACTGATAGACAACCGAATAAACCCGATCAAAAGCGTAAGAAGGTTATCAATTTCAATAATGTCGATTCTTTTAAAAAATATCAAATATTATGAAGGTGGAGGAGTAGGACACATCAAGTCAGAATGTCCCACGGCCAAAAGAAAAGATGGTAAAATTCTTCAAGTCACTTGGAGTGACGATGAGACAGAATCAAATGAAGAAGTTCAAAGTGAAAGTGAAGACATTGTTGCTTTTACTCTTCACACCTTGGAAGATAGTCCTCCTTCAGGTAAAGAAAGTTCATTACTTTATTCTAATAATGAGGTTGTTGATGGAGATTACAGGGACTTGGACATCAACGAGTTAGCTGAAGTATATGAAGCAGCCATGGATAATCTGAAGGCTACTGTGAAGGAGAACAATAAGTTGTTAAAAATAACTTTCTGACATTGGACTCTCATACGATAGACTTGAGGCTGATTTCAACACTATATAAAAGAAATGTCAAGTCTTACAACAAAGTTCAGATTCATTGCTGAAGGAAAAAGAAAGTCTTATTCAATAAAATCTTCAACTACTTGAAGAAAAGAAGATCTTGCAGAAAGAAATTGATGATCTACAGACAAAACTCTAAGAATTTAAAGGCAAGAACAAGTTTGATGAGGTCTTGGCACTCGGAAAACCACCAAACGACCAAGGTGGCATTGGATATCAAAAGGGCTCTGCCAGGAAACAGACGAAGTTTGAAAGTGCAGGTTACTTATACAATCATTTCACTCATATTGTAAGTTCTGTGTTGCAGAAAACCGTTGCTGTTACAAAGACCAAACAATGCAAGGACCGTGAATATTGCAAGCTTCCTAGACATACAACAAACAACTACCTCAGGATTGCACAAGACCTTATGAACGGTAAACCTGTTGCCTAGCCAAACGATGGCCTCAAAAAGAGAGTAAAATTTAGAAGAGTTTGGGTTCCTAAAAACAAATGTTTTGTTATTTTGTCCACTCAAGAAAGCTCTCATAAAAAAAATGGTATTTCAATAGCGGTTGTTTCAGGCATATGATAGGACAACGAAGACTCTTAGAAGACTTCAAAGCAATTGACTGTGGCGAGGTGGTGTTTAGAGACGATGTTAAAGGAAGGATCACAAGTTATGGAAAAGTAAGTGCTGAAGATATGCCTAAGCTCTCCAAAGTCTACTATGTCAAAGGATTAAATACTAATCTAATCTCCATAAGTCAACTGTGTGATGATAGCCTCTTTGTTAATTTTACTAAAGATTCCTGCCAAGTGTTTGATGAAGTGCAGGTGTCTAGAACCAAGAACAATTGCTACGTACTCAATAGGACTATTCAGAATGCCCTCATACCAAAGGAAGATCAACTGGAGTTGTGGCATCAACGTCTCGGCCACATAAGTCATCTAACCATTGCTAAAGTCAGTGCCTTTGGAGCAGTTCGAGGATTGCCCAAGCTGACACATGTGGACAAGGTAATATGTGGTGATTGTAAAGGTAAACAGACCAGGGCTTTGCACCCGTTTCTGAACAACCGCAAACCACCTGGTGTCTTGAACTTGCATATGGATCTTATCGGTCCAACAGAAGTCGAAAGCATTTCAGGTAAATGATATATGTTTGTGTGTGTCGATGATTTCTTTAGATACACTTGGATAGATTTCTTAAAGTACAAGAATAAAGCATTCGAAGCCTTTAAACGCCCGAGTACAAGACTCATGATAGAAAAGAATGCCAAGATTATCAGAATTCGAACTAACCATGGCAAATAGTTTGAAAATCAAATGTTTGCTGAATGTTGCCACAACCTTGGAATTGCACATGAGTTCTCTGCACAAAAACACCACAACAAAATAATGTGGTCGAATGCAAGAATAGAACACTTCAAGAAATGGCTATATGCATGCTCCATGCCAAAGACATCGGAAAGCGTTTCTGGGCTGAAGCTATCAACACAGTATGTTATATCTCAAATAGAATATTCCTTCAACCAACCACAACCCTCACGGCTTATCAAATTTGGAGGGGAAGAAACCTAGCATATCTTATTTTAATACTTTTGGATGTGTTTTCTATGTTCTGAGTGACAGGACACATCTTGAGAAGTTTAATAGCTAATCCGATGAAGCTGTGTTCTTGGATACTCTACCAATAGTCGAGCATTCAGAGTTTATAACAAGAAAACAAGGAAGGTAATGGAATTAGTGAATATACTCTTTGATGATACTAATCCTTCCTCAGATCAAGTCATTCAAGAAGATCCACCTGTCGTCATTCCAAGCAATCCTTCTCAAGAACAGCAGACACCTACTGTACAAGAACAACAGATATCCTATGTGCCACAATCTCAAGATCTATCTGAAAATCCTGATGACACTCAAAATTCTCAAGATACAGTCAATCCAGATTGTGTAAATGATGCAAATGATAAAGCTGACGATCAGAATAATTGTCCAACCATTGTTCCTACAACCACTGAACAACAACCACCTCAAAATCCTGTCAGTACACCTAGAAGAGGCCCAAATCAAGGACCAAGGGCTGCACAACATCATTCCACCTCTGATATTATTGGAGATACTCAACAACGAGTGACAGGAACAAACAAATTGATATCAGGGGCATTGAAGGTATGAATTGTTTTGTTTCCCTATTCGAATCTAAAAACGCTTATAAAGCTTTGCATGATGAGTATTGGTTTACTGCTATGTAAGAAGAACTCCTGCAATTTCAGAAGAATGGTGTGTGGGAATTGGTAGAACAACTTGCTGATGTCAACATCATTGGTACACGATGGGTTTTTAAGAACAAGACTAATGAGAAAGGGAAATATAGTCCAAAATAATGTTCGTTTAGTGGCTCAAGGATATACACAAATAAAAGGGCTTGATTATGAGAAAACATTTGCCCCCGTTGCCAAACTAGAAGTTGTAAGACTCCTATTATCCATTGCTTGTTCTCTTGATTTCAAACTTTTTCAAATGGATGTCAAAACGGCATTCTTGAATAGAAGAATAAAAGAAGAAATATACGTTGCACAACCCCTCGGATTTGAGAATCCAAAACATCCAGAATATGTTTATCGTGTAAAGAGAATCTTGTATAGGTTAAAGCAAGCACCTCGAGCTCGGTACGACAGACTCTCATCATTCCTGATCCAGAAAGGTTACACTAGAGGTTCAATCGATAAGATGTTGTTTGCAAAAAGGGACAACAACCATTTAATGGTTGCACAGGTATATGTCGACGATATTGTGTTTGGCTCCAGTTCCAGCAAACTCAAGAATGAGTTCATTGAATTCATGCACAAGGAATTCGAAATGTCCATGATCGGTGAACTGCATTATTTTCTAGGACTTCGAGTGAAGCAAATAAAGGAAGGTATGTTTCTCTGCCAAAAAAAATATGCAGGTAATTAAATACAGAACTTTGGCATGAGTAGCTGTCAGGTTGTTCGAACACCACTCGAACAACAAGACAAGTTGAACAAGGATGAAATTGGAACTAGTGTTGAACATAAGTTGTATAGAAGCCTGATCGAGAGCCTTCTCTAGCTCATTGCCAGTAGGCCAGACATTTCCTTTAGTGTAGGAATTTGTGCTCGCTTTCAGTTTGACCCTAAAGAATCTCACCTCAAGGCTGCCAAAGGGATATTGAGATACATTAAAGGAACACAGAAACTAGGCCTATGATACTTAAAATGATCCTCTTTGGATTTAATTGCGTTTACTGATTCCGACTGGGCTGGTTGTTCTATGGACAGGAAAAACATAACTGGAGGATGCTTCTACCTTGGAAATAATCTTGTAAGTTGGTATTCGAAGAAACAAAGCATTGCTGTCTTATCTACTGCAGAGGCTGAGTATATTGCAGTTGGGAATTACTGCACACAACTATTCTAGATGAAAAAAATGCTAGAGGATTATGGTATTAATCAAGCCTCATTTAAAGTAATTTGTGATAATACTAGTGCTATAAATATATCAAAAAATCCGGTTCAGCATGGCAGAAGTAAGCATATTGATATTAGGTACCATTTTATTCATGAGTTAGCAGAACATGGGAATGTGTCTTCCAAACTAGAGTTATTAATGTCTCTTATATTTATGCATTTTTGCAGTATTAACGTTTCTTGCAGGAATAAATAGTACAAGTGGGATCAAAATGCAATATCTTTACCATATCGCCACGTTGTCATGACGTCCCACTCAGTGCAGATGGTTACAATATTCCATGTAGTTTCTCATCATGATAATTGCATGGATTTTTCTTGAAAACCGTCTCTTTACCTCTCTTTAATCATATTTCATTTACTGTGAAACGTATTTCATCCCTTAAATCTTCATCTTCCTCACAATCTTTCAAGTTTTCCTTGCTGTAAATCTCTCGAATGGCACCTAAAAGAGGAAGTTCTCAAAAAGTTCCCCGTCATACTGTTGGTGTGGTGACACCTCCTTCATCACAAACACCAAAACTTCGGTGAACCCTAATCCTCAAGGTGCTCAGGATTTGCCCAATGTGTTTGATTTGGCACCTCTATAGACGTTATCCCCGAACAAACCTATCCCAAAGGAAACTGAAAAACAACCCACTCAGGGGGAGACTCAACCGTCCTCCGGCAGTGATTCTGATGAACTCAATGATGTTGTTGATGCATATACCCCCTCCATTAGCTATTGAAGGTACTCCTGATCTTGTTACTGATACTTTTGAGAATGTGTTTTCTAATCCACAGGATGAGGAGAATGATGGTGGAAATAATGACGACGTCCAAGATGATGAGCAAGACAATACTGAAGGGGGTGACCCCATTTAGGTCCCACTTAGTGACCCCCAGGATGTGCCAACCACCATGGAACATAAGTCCGAAGAAGAGGACAGCGACGTT
The DNA here is from genome assembly GCA_001909325.1 of Ruellia speciosa. Classification (NCBI taxonomy): domain Eukaryota; kingdom Viridiplantae; phylum Streptophyta; class Magnoliopsida; order Lamiales; family Acanthaceae; genus Ruellia; species Ruellia speciosa. The sequence goes on from MAYD01776563.1 coordinate 7,573, forward strand.
AATATCCCACTAAGTCAGATTCGTACTTGTTCAACTCGAAAAAAGAAGGCTTCTGAGCCAACCGGAAAAGACCTCGCTGAAACATCAATCAAGAAGAAACAGTCTTATGGCAAAAAGAAGGTAACACGCTTATCTGCTTCAGATGCCTATTCTGTTAAGTTCTTTGATAATAATTCCAAGACATTTCACAAAGATTAGATAAAATCACGTGAGTTCATTCTTGAGTTAACTTTTGGTCATAAGAAGTTCAAGGATGTAGGTTTCTTAGAGTATCTGGAAAGGAAATGGTTGAGTTTTTGTGTAATACCCACCCAATTCAGCGCCGAAATTTCCCCTTACCGATTTGCGACGTAGATAGTCTGACGGGAACTCAAGACACGACTTTAGAAGAACGCTGGGAATGGTATAGTTAACCAATGCCTCCGAGATTTTACAGACAGATATCTTATTGAATTAGCTTTCCAACGCAACTTGTGAATCTCAAATAGGAGTTCGTACAAAGAAGTTATGGCCCGAAACGTGCGGACTGCCAGAGCTGCCACGACCATGCGGTCCTTGGCGCGGTCCTCGTCAACCGCGCGGTGGACAACACCTTTATTGGTAGTGGAATTCTGATTTATACCCACTTACACACTTGCATTTTAGCCATTTACTCATTTCCACTCTCTCACTTAAAGTGGACCACTTAGAATTCTAGAGAGGGAGAGATCATAGAGAAGCAAGGAGGTGATGGAAGATTTATCAAGGTGGTCACTTAGGGCTCCAATTTCATGAGGAAGGAGTGGGATTTGGTTTCGACACTCTTCAGGTAAGTTGTAGATCTCGTCGAGTACTTCATTTTTCTTGATTTAATTTCTAGATTTGGACTTCGGAACTAGGAGATATCAACCTTCAAAGTTTAGAATGTCTTGCTGTCACAGTTTTTGGAAATAACAAGGTGCTGATTTGGGGAGCAGTTTTGGACATCTTGCACCGAGAATCTTAGGTTGGTGCCTTCTACAAACTTGTAGTATTCTTCTTTTAGTTTCTAAAACACTTTCTGAATTTCTGATCGGATCAGTTTTGAGTTCGGTGGACTTCTTTGAAGCTGGCTGTTTCATCAAATTTCCAGATTTTGAATAAACTGACAGCTGACTTGGGGGACGATTTTGGGCATCTTGCGCTGGGAATTTGAGGTCAGTGTCTTCTACAAATTTCTAGTACTTCTCTTCTAGTTTTTGAAATATCTTCCGGATTTGTGATCAGATAAGAATTGAACTCGATAAGCTCCCTTGAACATGGCTGCGTTTCAACATAGATTAGGGTTTCTTCAAGATTTGGCTAAAGTGTTTGCATGCTTCTTTTCCAGGCAAGGGGTTCCTTCTTTGTATTTAGGCTTAATTTAGGGTTTTTTAAGGTTCTGGGTATTTGCATGTTGATTCTGAACTTTCGAACTGTCGCGCGGTCGGGCACGCGGTCCTTCAGGACAGCGCGAGGCTCAGTTTAGGCATTTAGCAATTTCGTGATCATCATGCATTGGCTCTATATCCTATTGCTAGTATGACTTAGTATCCAGTATGTATACGCTTGACAGTGAACATAGGTTATTAACATCATCTCCTCAAACATCTTGAACGTGCGATATAACGTAGTGCCGTTAGGTGTTCCTAATAGGTTATTGATCTTTCCGTAACTAACGTGCTAACGCGTTATCTATTGGGGTTTACATCTTGCGGGCTGTCTTGACCGGGTATTGGGGATTGGTGTGTGTGTGTTTTGGAAAAAGGCCCATTTTGGGCAATTTCGGGTGTGTGCTTTTATGGTGTTAACGGGGATCGTGTTTTAAAACCGTTGGCCCGTGTGGCCCCATGACCTATGGTGTGTTGGTACGATTTTGGCCCGTTTGGCCATGTTTGGACAAATGTGTGTAAAGGCCCCATTTGGACAATTCGGTTGTGTCCGTATTAATCTTACGGCTCGATAGTGGTTGGTTTACGGTTTGGCCGGATTGGCCGGGTTTTGCTGGCTTTGGGGGGAGTTTGGCTATGTTTACTGCCGGTTGGGCGAGGTCTTGATGATGGGATTTGTTTGACGTGGTATTCTGGACTGGACTTGTTGCGTGTGGGTTATTATGTGATAAAATCCCTTGGGGATGATTTGGTGTGAGTGGACATTTTTTAAACCAACTCTCTTGGTGTGTGTTTGTGTGCCTACTGACTTCTGTGCGTATGCGATTGATATGGTCTTGAGCGGGCCAGAAAACGAGCTCCCGTACCACTGCGATGATGCCCCTGTGATAGGGAAGGGCTTTGGGATGGCCAGAACGATCGCCCTCTATGGTTGCGCGCTAGGCATACTATGTGTTGGATTTAGGATAGATAGATGGACGTTAGGATTCATGCATCACGTGCATTGCATTTCATTCTTTATAACTGTTAACCGAACACCTAGTATGGGCTGGGTGAGTTGGTTAACGGTGTCGCTTCCTTTTACTGCTCTATATATATGTGATTATTGTGATTGTTGCTGTACGCGGGGGATCCCTTGCTCAGCGGTGGCTGACCCCCGTGTGTTATTTTTTCAGGTACGTTTGTTCAGAATGATTAGATTCGGGATGGGCTGAGAGAACCGTAGTAGGATCGTTCTGTTGTTTGGTTGGTGTGTAACTTGACTGTGTGTCTTGGATCATAGCTTATTTTCCGTTTGTAAGCGGTGGACGTGTGTTGTTAAATTAGTTCTTGTACATGTTGGCGTGTAACTGTCTACTTGAACTCTCATATGAATCTATGTGTTTAACGCTTTTCTTATTCGAAAATACTTAATTCCAAAATTGGGAACTGTATGTGCTTACGTGTCTATGTGATTTCTTTATACCTGCCTTGTGTTGGCGAGCCTAGATTACCTGACCACGAGTCTAGGTTAGCCAATACGGCGTGGCACGCCCACTGGGAATAGTGGCGGTGTTACATTTTGGGCACTCGGTTTGAAATAGTTCTCACCATCTCTAGTTAGGGAGTTTTATGCAAATTTGAGTTCTAAGATTTTGAATCCTGAATCACCATGGTATCACAAGTTTTATTTTAGAGGAAAAATACTTGAGTTATCTTTTGATGTTGTTAATGAAGTACTGGGATTACCAACAAATGATTTGGAAAATGATCCGTTGAAGCTTCTTGAAGAAACTGATGTTGAGATAGCCTCAGCTATCTCTAATGTGAAGTGCACAAAGTTTAGACGTGCCTCTTTGAGCCTTATTGTCTTTACACTGAAGTTTCATTACATGTTTGCATTAGGATTAGCCAACATCTTGCCCACCTCTAACAATTCACAAGTGACTTCAGGTTTGGGTAAAGTATTGTTTTGCATTGATAGTTATCCTGATATAATGAATTTTGGTTAGCTTGTCTTAAAGAGGATGACGGGTGATAGGGGTCAAAAACCCCTATATTTTGAGAAGAAAGCGCTAAGAAAGACCATAATAAAACCACCGTTTTCTCGCTAAGCAGAACCAATTCTAGCCATTAAGTACAGTCTTCGCTTGGTACTCGAGCAAGGCGAGTGCAGTTGTGTCACTAACCCTTTTTGCTGCAGGATACAGCTTTATGATACTTCTTGGCGAAACCCATATCGCTCGCCTCGCACAAGCGAAGGCGAGCCCCTTTGATGATTTCCTTTTTTACTTCTTGCAGGATCAACCAGAGAAGTGGCGGGGGCGAGCACTTTCCCGCCTAGAGACTACTGATTGACTGATGTGACACGCCCACTCCACCTGCAGCCATTGCAGACCTGACACA
>MAYD01776575.1:0-16749 GCA_001909325.1 Ruellia speciosa
TCATTTTCCATTTTTGGGCTCAAGGATAATTTTGTACACACACCATTTTTGGTGTATAAATACACAAATGAGGATTTGTATGCTTATTTGCAACCCTACAAATTTCAGTGTGTTCTACAAGTTAAGAGAGAAAACCCTTGCCAAGTTCTTGTCCGAATTTGACCAAGAAAAACTAAGGGATATTTTAATTCACCTTTGGATTCATCATCCTTGTGTTAAGATAAGCATTTTAATCGGCTCAAATTTTCATTTTGAAAATTTTGGTATTGGTGCATTGTTCACAGCATTAAAAATACTAAAATAGCATTTTTTTTATCTTCTTGGAAAAATAAGAATAAGAGTATCAATAGATATTTTGGACACCCAAATATTTAATGAAGTGTTTGAGAAGGAATTGAAATTGATTTGAATTGGAACAATATGAAATGGGTTTAGTGTTCAGATATTGGAATTTGAAATGAGAAGAAATTGATGAAATGTTAGAAAGGCGATATTTCGAAATTTAATGGAAATTTCGAAATTGAGAATTGGACCATGGATCAAGTTCTAACTTTGGAATGAGATTTTTTACTAGGGAAAGAAAGTTGGACTTGGAAACTTAAAAGAAGATCTTGGAATCTCCTTTGAATCTCGTCAGAAATGAATTTCTAACATTAGATTTCGAAGGCAAAAGTCAGACTTTGTGATGATTTCAAAATTCCTCATTTTTTCTCTCTTGTATTTTGACAGTCAATGACTTTTTTCCTTCCTTTGAAGAATTTTGACAGGGCCTTGGATTTCTAGTTTGGATTTCTACCTTTTGGACTTCTTTGACCTTGGACTTAATTTAAGTTTGATAGACCTAAGATTAAGTGTTCTTTTATTTTAATTATCCTAGACAATTTAAATTGTCTAAGTCCTTATGGGCTATTTTTGGAAGTATAATTAATTAGACCTTTTTGATTTGTAGGTTATCTTGCTCTCCCGTGGCTGTTGTGTCGCGGCTTAGGATTTAATTATTTTTCTTTAAGATCAAGAATGTTGATTAAGGTAAGGAAAATTACACTCGGGCATATATAAGTCCCATTAATTATTAAAATACCAATTTTCATTCAGTCGGGTAAATTTAATTTATTGCGTGCCATTAAATTTATTTATTTACTTGCTTTATTGAAATTAATTCTTGTTAATTAATTTCTTTTTTGTCTAGTTGGGATTATCTAGATTATGTGCTATAGTTGGCATGTGTAAATAAAACCCTTGCATGAAATTGATATTTCATGTAAGATACTAAGTCTACCGATTACGGGCAACGATTAGTATATTCTTGTGCCGAATTGGGTGATGATGAATATGAAGAGCAATAAATTACTACTTGAGTAAGTACTTAATGCATTGCATTAAAATGATTAATTACGTAAAGTGGAATAAAGAGTGAAGACCCTTTCGGATTACTTTTGGATTGATCACCTTAAGCCTAAACCCACTAGGGAATTTAGTTTCCAAGCAACCCAGTTCTACTCATTTGAAGTCGCTCCCTTATTATGAGGGTTTACTGGTAATATGGGAATAGATGATGAAGAGTTGTCAGCCATGCGGGGAGTGTACCGCACGGGTTTCCTCACCTCTCTTAGTTAGAGTTGCGAACTAGCAGATTCACGTGTCATTTATGATACGATCAGATAATTACATTATGGTTCCTTCTCAAGATGATTTAGACTGCCTCTAGACTGTTGCGTTGTTTGGGTGATTCCAACCGTACTAGACTTGGGTTATGTCGAGATTACATAAGGAGAAATTGGTTAACCAAGTGCAGTTTCTTGGCTACCCATTCCATGCTTTTCAGTTGCTAGGTTTCCTAGGTTCGTGAAGTATGCTAAGTGGATCCTATTGTAACGCCTCGGTTCCCACCAGTACGTCACACCGTACTTATTAGCCTAGACTAGTGGCCAACTAATCTGGGATCCTTAGTACAAGGCAGGCAAAACGTAACAAACTAATTAACCATTAACTAATTCTTAAGTCGGAATTTAGGAAAACTGAAATTACATATAATATAATCATCAAACCGTACAGAGTCAAAATACAACAGGCATATCCATCAACCTAGACTAATATAATACGATAAAATGGTCCTCTCCACCTAGCCCAAGCGTACAACTAATTCATCTATCAGGATCACCTGAAAAATATAAACACGTTGGGGGTCAGCAAAAGCTGAGCAAGGGGTTTCCTCGTAGGTGAAAGCCTCTTATAAAAAGTATAAGTGAAAGAATAAAATCTTTTCCCCCTTTGTCAACTCCATGGATACGATCAACCAGTTAACAAGAGATAGGTAAATTGGTAAATGTTTAAATACAGAATTTAAAGTGCAAATGATGCGTGATCCTAACACACACCTATCTAACCTATATATGCAAATGCAATACGTAGCATGTCTAGTGCACAACCTGCCGGAGCATTTTCATGACACATCCGATGATGCCTAGCTTCCCAATCGGGGAAAAGCAGACCTAACTTTCAAGCAATCGAGCCAACCACAATCAATCTCATCTCAATCATAACCAGGGCCCTCACATGAGCTGTCGCCTCGCCGAGTCAACCCAAACTATATGCGCATAGATGTCAGTATACACACCAGCCTCGCAAGACAAAAATCATCAAAACCTGCCCCTCGGAGCCTTTCAAAAATTCAAATCATCACAACAGCCAATCAGAGCCAAATCACAATATCGATCAGCAAGACAATCGGGACCAATGTATCATGTCAATTAGTATAGGCCAGACGAGCGAAAAGGTTGTTCAACATTGGGCCAAACGAGACAAATATCTTTTCAACAAGTCGGCCAATCATTCAAATATTTGTACTTTCAAAATCAACACACCCAAAAGTGTTTATCACAATGCGTATTCATCATAAAGTGTCAAGTACCAATAATGTCAAAACCAAATCTAATGTCAGATGATATCAGTCTATCGCAGACTAAGTTATAACTTGAACGCATGTATGTGAAAACATGTTATGTCAGACTTAACATCATTAAAACCATAAATCATCATTTAAACCCACGGTTTTCAAGATCATGACCAAACCGCGGTCCAAAACTGCGGACAAAAGTCGAATCAGACAAGTCCGAGTTTCTCACGGTATCCAATACCGCGGTGAAAACCGCGGATGCCAAAATAGAGCCTTTTTCAACAAAGAATTTCAGATTTAAACAACATCCAAAAAGGTTTCCAAAAACGTAAAAATAACCCCTTGCCTGATTCTAGAGCCTTGTTGAAAACATCCTCAAAGTTGTTTAAAACCCTATCCCACCAAGTTGAAACAACCAACTTCCAAGGCCTCTACAAGATTCAATACAATCCAATTGAAAATTTTAAAAGCACTTCTAGAAACTAGAAATGAAGGAAAAAAAACTCACCTGAAGACACTAACTCCAAATTTCAACCATAGCCTATCGAAATTCAGCCCATAAAAGTGCTACTTGAATCTGTCACGGAATGTCCTTAACAATCAGTCAACTTCTAGCTCGATTTTCTACATGCTAACAACCTCAAATCAAATGTTCAAATCATGCATATTGTAGTACTAAACGTATACTTCAACTTACTTGAAGACACCTTGCCAAAATTCTTCCTCCTTGGTGAAAATTCAACTCAAAGTTCCCACCTCCACCTCCTTGGTTACTAAGCTCACCTCCTAGCTTCTTCACACAACCACCTTGCTTCTTCAAACTCCAGAGACAAATCTACCTTATCCACTTACTAATTTTGGATTCAAACGACACCACCACACCTGAAATGTCCAAAAATATCTATGATTCACCGCCATCATAACCCCGCGGTATTTCACCCACGGCATCCGCAAACTGCGGACCGAAACCACGGTCTCCAATCGGGTGGGGTCCAATGAAAGCTTTCAACTTCAAGAATAGGGTAGTGAAAGAATTATCTCAAAATCCTAATCACGATTTAACTATCTCTTCCATAATCCACTCTATTTACAATCCTTGCGCGCACGATAAGGATCTCTGAATCACGAAACAAAAAGGTCAGGGTCAAATCTCAAATTTTCGAGGTATTACACCTATCTGAGCAATACCGCAGACAAGTATATGCAACAGTGATATGGTCATAACTTGCACCATGCTTCATGGCTAGCAGTTCTGTGTACAGGCACATATGACACCCTTAGTAACTCGTGCGCATTGAAAAGATATGACAAAAGGTTCAGGGTGTTGCTCATAAGTTTCATTTCATGATTTTAAGCTATTCATTGCTTACTCAGTTTTGAACTTGTGCATTCGCATAACATAATTATAAATTATGCTTGTTCCATAATTTTAAATCAACCAGGTGTTCAATATATATGAAGATATTGCTGACTTGGTTAGCATAGATTGTATGGATTGCATAACTTGATTTAAGTGCTTTTCTTACTTAGTCTCACGACTAATGATGTTGTTCATTGCATCTCAGGTGGGGCTTCAGGCTGCGAGGAGAACCCTCCAGTGAATTGTTAGGCGCGGATTACTATTCGCAAAGTTTTTGTGAGGTCGAGAGAATCCATATTATTATTGTATTGTACTGACAATATTTTGAATGCAGGGTTTATGTCCATTAATTTTTATTACTAGAACCTCAAATGTAATTCATTTAAATCGGCTTGTACTAAATGGTTGTGTCTTAGTGTGAGACCAACAATGGTATCGATTATGTTTATAATTAATTCTGCACTTTTATTTATTTCCTTATGTGGCTTTATTTTATTATAGTTATAATTAGGCTGTGATCAGAGGGGAGTAGCTTCCTGAAATCTGGCGTAATCTGATAGGATAGATAATGGAGCCTGAGCATTCTGACTTACTGGGATTTTAGGTTAGATTCCCACAATAAGTTAGGTGTGGCAGTAATATTTCTAGTTCAGGAAATTCGGGGTGTTACATCGTCGGCCAGCCCCGGGCCGCCTTGCCTCTTGAATGATGTCTATTCAACTGTTACATGCGGGAACATCATCGAGTATCCTGGGCTGTCAATCCGAGCCGTAGCACGCAATCCCACCTACACATATAAAGTCAATACTTAGTCATCGTATGCAAATACCAGCCATCGGTTATCGCAACCAGTCGTGGCCCAACCTAGCCAATATCTCAAAACAGCAGCCACCGGTTATCACAACCCACCATGGCATTTAAAAGCATTTTCCCTCGCAGGACATTCAAATCATTTCACAACACTACCTAAACGGGCCCAAAATCATGTTCTGTAAAATCACTGGTTAGATAAATCATTTCAGTAACCGTTCCAATAGCCAAATTCCCCTTTTTGTGTTAAATGATACAACCCTATAATCTTCTAGGTCATAAAGGTTGCGCACATATATATTAAACTAGGTAAAGTTAGCAACTTCACAAAACTGCCACTCTCTCTTAGTTGCGACTAGACCGCACACCTTGCGGTCCTCGAGCAGTCCTGGTGGACCATGGCACGACCGCGCGAACATCGATCGAATCGGGGCCAGAACGTTCCTCACGGTCCAAGACCAACCGCAGCTCGACCGTGGCATAGCAAACAGAGTCCAAAATGCACCAAATTTTACCAAAAAGTAGAACAACAACAATAGAGTACAATTACATAAAAATAAACCCCTTGCCTGGAGTTAAAACTAGGTAGAAAAATCCCACAAATTGTCAAAAACCCTAAGTTCCAAGGTTCCTCAACCAACTTGTAGCTCACCTACAAGATTCATTCCTAAGCCAAATTAAAATTTAAAGAGTGTTCTAAAAACTAGAATTCATGTGCTAAAACTTACCTGAAGAGGTCAAATCCAAAAGAACCCTCCAACTCATTGAAAATAGCCCCACAAAACCATTGAACACCACTATAGTAGTTGAATGGAAGAAGGCACAACTCAATCAAAACTCATTTAAATCCGGAAGTTTCAAGTTCTAACTTCAGCTAGAGAATAAGAACTTTAACTTACTTGAAGAAAGTGACAGCTAAATGAAATTAACTATGTGAAATCTCCTCCTCAAGTTGGTTGCACTACCTAGCTTATTCAAAAGAAGCACCTCCTTGTTTCTTCATGGGACAAAAGATAACTACAAGTTTGGGACCAGATATTGATTGAGGAAGTGGAAAATGAGCTGTAAGTCGAAATACCGACTTGAGAAGTCTTAGAAATGAGGTTTGCCACCTCCGTGGTTTTCCTGCGGTTTGGGGCCGACCGCGGGCCAGGCGGCCCAGCAGCCCAATTCCAGGGGGAAAAAAAGAAGATAAAAGGGAACGTACCTGCTCAAGCCTAACACCAATCTCGAGCCCGATCCATACTATTCCATAATTTCCTATAGGGTCTTGGTCCAAATAAATTACCTACAATAGTTAGAATGAAATTTTCTAGGATATTACATTAGTACATAATGACTTTTTTTTTTTCTATTTTTTAATTATTTTTAAAATTTTAAATATTATTTATACTATATTTAATAGGTTTGAGTTGATGATTATTAGGTTTGTTAATTATTTAATTTATGTGCATCACTAAGTATATTGTTATTCTATTTTCTTATACTTTTTTCCCCTTCAAATCATATGTTATCAATTTGTATCAATAACTGTATTGCGGGCCAATTCTAACGATTGAATTGCCCCAGAGTATAGTTATTTTGAAGTATATAGTATATATTAATATATTAATCCAATAGTTATGATTGACCCGCAACATAATTGGTAATACAAATAGGTAAAATGTGATTAAAACCGCTTTTTTTTTTTTTACCATTTAAGTGTCATTGAGATATAAAACTAATCCATCGAAATATTGGTGAGTAACAATGAGTTCTTTTTTTTAACGATGTGAGTTTGTTTCTGTTCTTCATAAAATTATTAATGGAATTATATAGGGGTGTTTTGAACTTTATTAGACTGATTTTGTATTTCATTTTTTTTAATATATGTTAATAAGTGCGAAATATGCTAAAATTGACGTCTAATATGATTGGTTTCATATGAAATTTTCTTAATATTTCATTATCTTTTTGTTATATCATTTGTATGAATTAATATATTATAAATTATATGAAAAATATTTTAGAAATTTATAGGAGATTTAACCATATGTTTGTCCATGCATATCATCTTAAACTTTTCAAATAAAGATCCATTTGGTCACAAAATTTGTCTCTTAAATTTAACGAATTTATTTTGATCAGGTCTATTGTAACATCTCGAAATTTCAACATTTCGAAAACGCTACTGCCGTACCAGTTTGCCCAAACTAATGGTCAGTTAGCTCAGACTCCCTGATACAAGGCCGACACGACACCGCACAACAACAAAGGAAACACGAGACAAGAACGTACAGTACATAACTGAAAACAACATTCCCACAATATTTCTCAACATATCCGGGCATCACTCCCTGAACAAGCCATCCCGGCTAAAATAAACAACAATACAGAAACAAGCACAAGGAGACTACCATGCAAGAACAATGCATCCTACTCTAAAGCACAAGAATGTTCTCTCAACCCAACAACCCAAGTCATGCCACTGCGCCTCCAGGAACATCTATAAAATAGAAAAGCAGGGGGTCAGTACACTGTACTGAGCAAGGGCTATAATCGAGGGGAATTATAACGGGAAACGAACAATACGAGAAACAAACCAACAAACAGTCAACACAATAATAATAAAGAAAGGAAAGCAGTAAATCATCACACCGTCCCATACCGGTGCTTCAACCACGAATCATACACGAACGCACGTGATGCATGGCCTAGCATAAACCTATCTACCCCATATGCAATGCAATACTAAATATGCCTAAGCCGGCAGCTACCTATCTAATGCCAAGTACGGCCAGGTGATCACACACCTCAATCCATGCCAAGCCCCAGACCAGGCATACATATCATCAGGCAACTCGCCTCAGCCGCATACAGGCTCTCATATCAATCGTGCCACTATGCAACCGTCATGGAATCCCACACATATGATAATCAGTATACAATCCGTCTATAACTCTACGTTCTCATACCCAATCATCACATCGTAAACGTATAAGGCATAATTATCATAATCATAAGAGGCTCGCTACAGTCACAAGTTGGCACAAGACTCGTCGCGCAACACCATGCATAACCATATACAATTGATACCATGCTTAAAATAAAGAATTCTCACTCCCAGGTCAATATGTCTAGATTTGCATGCTAGAACGCCATCTCGTAGACATCTAAGGCTCATGTAACACATTCACGCTACCCATGATCGAAGTCCCAACATCATAACAGATTAAATTAAATTTCCGCTCAACATGTTTAAACAATCACAACTCATTTAAACTCCACGTTTAACCTTATCACCTTATCAAGATGCAAGACAACAGTCAACCTATCACATCAGGAAGGTCAAGTACCACGCACCACAACCATGCACAATCGGGTCAATCCCGATTCATCAAGGTTAGAATAATCGGCTACGGCTTGCAACAGCCCTATACCGGCTCACACAACACCATGTATAATATCACCTCAAGCGATACCCTGTATGATGAATCCACATGCAATACCGTACATATTAAGACCTCAAGCAATACCATGCATATAATAAGCCACAACTTGACAACTTACTCTACTAGGTTCACATACACATCGTTACTAATCAATATTCCTAAAGCTCATGTAGAATCAGGTATAACGGTATACGTGCAAACCAACCGTGTAACAGTCATCACATCTCTTCTTGAGCCACCTATGCACCTAGGTTCACTACTGATCAATACCTCTAAGGCTCATGCGAAATTATATAGGACAGTATACTTACACACCAAGTATAGGACAATAATCGAATCTCATCTCGAGCAACCTAAGCATCTAGGTTCTCTTGTCAGTCATCATCACAGTAGATTTCTATGGTTCATCCGACTCTTTCACGACTCCTAATTTCCACCCCTAAGTTATAGCATTCCACATTCAAATCATGAATTCATCAAAGTTCCTTAAATATCGACAACACGGTTCAGACATGCATGAAAATCATCATAGTAACGCTTAAGACAAGCCCGGAGAGAGAATCGACACGAAAAAAAAACGAAACAGCCCAAACCAGACACCCGCGGTCAGTCCCGCGGTCACAGTGGACCGCGGTACTTCCAGCATCACAGGCCACCCGCGGTCACTCGCGCGGTCACCTGACTGTGGGTCCCAACCGCGGGACTTCCAGCGGCAGCGTGGCACCGAGATCCGCGGTCTGCGCCGACCGCGGTCCCGCAAACTGACTGAAACTCGACTTGAAACTCGACAGAAAACACCTCTGCACCAAAATCCAACATACAATACACAATTATAACCCTTGCCTGGTATCGAGAGTTGCCAATCTACACCCAAAATGCTTCCAAACGTCTCTGTATCCCTCGATTCGTTCAACATTCGAATGAACCCTAAACAACCAAAAATCAACAAACTCCCACTATCAAAATCTGAGATGAAGAACACAATCCAACATTAAAGACTTATCTCGATCTCTAAACGGATCCCAACACCCCACGAATTCCAATTCCGAAAACTCTAGCGACTAAGGATTTTGAGAGCAAAATAGAGCTTGGGCGACAACAAGAAATATTCCCTGCACAGAATGAACCAATCTAGGGTTGGAAATGGGATAAAAAGGCTGAAACCTTCATGGGCCGAAGCCCATTAACCGGACCGGGCCTTCCCGCGGTCACTCGACCGCGGGTCCGACCGCGGTCACGGCAGAAGATGCGGGTCATTACATTCCTCCCCCCTTAGGAACATTCCGTCCCCGAAATGTGATTGAAAAGAAAAAGACGGAACTCCGAATTTCTAAACGTCAAGTACTCACAAGAACAACTAAGGACCGTCGTCACTCCCGTGTCGAGTACACCCAAACAGGTTAAGATAAACAAGCCGAAATTCCTTTACAAAGATTCCCGAGAGAGAACAGTGAAGTTGTAGAATCAGATAGCCAACCGGCGTAGCTCAAGAATGAAAAACTCTAACTGGGCCACATAACATCAAGATAATCGCAATCATAATACCGACTGAAAAAGCATTCGAGTACATTCAGAAAGACATCACATCGAAACATCGAATTGAGAACCACTAAAGCGAAAATAACTTGTAACCCTTCGATCTAAGATGATTCACCACAATTACCACAGAAATGCATTAAATGCTCCAGGAAAACTTTACGTAGTAACGACTTACAGAAACAGTAACCCGACCCCATAAAGCGTTTAAGGACAACCGAACAACTCCCGACAGAAATCACCTCAGTATGAGCAAACCCAACCCTCGCAGGAAGACTCAACACTCGAATGCACAAGAAAATTCCATACCCGAGGAAGATAGCCCACTAAACCCCGTACTCACGAGAAATCGGATAACGGAAGTCAATCCAGCTTACATGAACCAAAGCTGAGAGAACACGAATGAACGCTATAAGATTCACAGAAACCATTCAAGACAAGTCAATAAATTCCTTCCAAAACTCAAGGGTTTAACTTCGAGAAATCGAGGATACAAGAGAAGAGGTATCAAGACGAATCAACAAGTAAGCACTCCAGAATAATCCAAAGAGATCATCGCGCAGACCCGACGTTACTATGGAACATTGGCATAACTTCCAAACCACTAACCTAACGGTTACAAAATCGAGTACAATGCAAGAAACTCATCAAGGAGCAACATAACCAAAATTGCGGGGAAAGCTCTACCGATTGCCACCCCCTATACTCGACATAACAAAAAAACACGGGATCTGCCAATCCTACCACGAACGCAGCCCACACCTAACCACTCGAAACCCTTACCAGCTACTCCAGTTCAAGGTTACACATGTAACATCATACTTTACATGGACACACTCCCAAACCTCACCTCTCTGTTCTGCCTCGACCAACCTACGTTGACCCTCTGAAAGGTTTTGCGTCTCAACCCACTCCGCTCTAGACAACAACGGCTACAGGATGTCTCTCGCACACTAGGTTCCCATACAGCTCAACCTGGATCTCCTCTCGCTCGACTCCTACTGCACTCAAACAAGGGTTGATATAAAGGTAATCTCTCCTAGACCATGCTACTAAAACTGAAAGAGACCACAATTTAAGGAGTGATAACACTCGTTAGCCCATAGAGCTACTCGATTTAAATGAAAGAGCGAGCCATAATCATGAGACACCACACCCCTCAAAAACAAGGAGACTCTTACAGTCACTCTCACCAACCACGGAGGTCCCGAAACTTTATCACTGCCAGCACTGCTCACAAATAGGAACTAAGAACAAATCACATTTATAATCGATTTAGCGAAAACACTCCCTTGGTACAGCATACCACAACTCGGCAAGAAGCGACACCCACTGGACAATGCTACGCCCCAAGCTACGTCACAGGACAATTGGAACAGAAACAGACACACCAGACAGAACAACACCCTACAAAGTGTCACGTGACCAGAAGACCTCGGACGACAACACACTCCTAGGTTCACACTCAACTCGAACAGAACACGACAGAACGACAATCAACCCATACTAGAAATCAACTTGGACTCAGCCAAGTTAAGCCCCACGAGGTCGTTCCAGAACCTCCGACTCTCGCGCCAACAAGACCCCAATTGGAAATTCGATCACTCTCCTAAAACTCTCCAGGATAGAAGAATATTTACATTCCAGGAATTGCTAAAAGTTCTAGACCGCCCACACACATGCAAATTAAGGCCATAAAGACAAAACATTCCCAACTTGAACAAAGTACAAGCAAAAAGTTCATAACCCACGGAATTTCTAAGATAACACCACCGTCTAACCCCACACCAAGACCTAAGAATGGGAACCGAGGAACACCCTCGAAGAACCGATCTTGAAGTACCCATGCAAAAATTGCCACACTCCACTGTACCGAAACGACCCACGAAATCCGAGTGGTCCTCGCTAGAACACTCATGTGTGGATTCTAAACCAACGAAAATCTACGAACCGACCCAGAATCAACGGAGGTCTCTCTCTCACTCGACCTCTACCTCCTGCATAAAAAGGAAGACCCACCCCTCCTGTACTACGCCAACGCGATGGGCAGCCCTCGGGGTCGAAGTGCGTTAACACTCAACCTGGTATAGAACTACGCGAAAACAACCGAAAGAATCCTCCACCCCGGAGGCGTTCACCGTGACCATATACGGTCAAAAGATCAAATCACAAAGGTGGGACATGATGAGAAAAGGTGTGAAACACCCATATTGTGATAACCCAGAAAGAACTCCACGGTTGACCATGCGAACTACATGCAGTCGTCAGAGTTACTCTACTACAGACTCTCCTGACGGAACAGGAAACATAAGCACAGCGCACGACCATCACAATTGCGCTAAAGAGTACTCTCCCACACTCAACAACAGCCAACGAATGGAATAAACACCCGGGGAAAACCAACAGCCCACGACTCCACACAACTCAGTCATGAATAGAAGTGAGTAGGGAATACGAGATGGAATAACACCCAATGAATCACCAAACACAAGAGGAGCTCAGTCACTACAACAACCCTAGTACACCCACTAGGAATAAGAAAGGAGCACAACAGCGAAACAACCGACCCATGCGAGGGTCCACCTCAAACTCAACCAAATCTAACACCACAAGGTCGGTCCTAAACCCCCGACCAACAAAACACCACATGCTATCAGACAATAACTGTTCACATTCTCCAACCTTCCCGAACGAGAAAGAAGTCGACACGATACGGGGCACCAACGGCCCTAAACAACCCTCAAGCACAAAATAGGGAATATCAAAGAAGCATCACACCCCCGAATCAACAGCCCAACAACAAGAGGTGCCCAAAACAATTTATCAAGGAGCAATATGAATTACGCATGGTTAGACTCTAAGGCGTCTCAATCAGTACTAACAACCCTGGTTCTACGCAGTGACCAGCAGTTAGGGCACATGAAGTAGACATCCTGAACTAAGGCAAGTCAGGGGTTAATCAAATTAATCGGGGTCAATACAATCCGAAAGGTACATAACCGGAAAAACAAACTGCAAACGAAATCGGGTAATAAGAACAAGCAAAAATTCGTATCTGGGCCTCCCCAGTATTCCCATGGCATGGGCAATACTACTAACATGCCAAGTCACACTCACTGGAGTTCCCACCAGATCTACCATGGAATCGCCATTCCGTGGATAAGATCGTGGGTTGCGCAGTCCTGAAAAACAAGAGATTCACAATACAATAATAACAATGCAATTTCCTAAACTATATGCAACACCCTGCACACTCTCACCACCTATGTCTAACAGATTTTATAGGCATGAAGAGCACACAGGCTCTGATACCACTCTGTAACATCCCGAAATTTCAACATTTCGAAAATGCTACTACTGTACCAATTTGCCAAAACTAATGGCCAATTAGCTTAGACTCTCTGATACAAGGCCGACACGACACCGCACAACAACAAAGGAAACACGAGACAAGAACGTACAGTACATAACCGAAAACAACATTCCCACAATATATCTCAACATATCCGAGCGTCACGCCCTGAACAAGCCATCTCGGCTAAAATAAACAACAATACAGAAACAAGCACAAGGAGACTGCCATGCAAGAACAATGCATCCTACTCTAAAGCACAAGAATGTTCTCTCAACCCAGCAACCCAAGCCAAGCCGTTGCGCCTCCAGGAACATCTATAAAATAGAAAAGCAGAGGGTCAGTACACTGTACTGAGCAAAGGCTATAATCAAGGGGAATTATAACGGGAAACGAACAACACGAGAAACAAACCAACAAACAGTCAACACAATAATAATAAAGAAAGGAAAGCAGTAAATCATCACACCGTCCCATACCGGTGCTTCAACCACGAATCATACACTAATGCACGTGATGCATGGCCTAGCATACACCTATCTACCCTATATGCAATGCAATACTAAATATGCCTAATCCGGCAGCTAACTATCTAATGCCGAGTACGGCCAGGTGATCACACACCTCAATCCATGCCACGCCCCCGACCAGGCATACATATCATAAGGCAACTCGCCTCAGCCACATACAGGCTCTCATATCAATCGTGCCACTATGCAACCGTCAGTCACAATCCGTCTATAACTCTACATTCTCATACCCAATCATCACATCGTAAACGTCTAAGGCATAATTATCACAATCATAAGAGGCTCACCACAGTCACAAATTGGCACAAGACACGTCGCGCAACACCACGCATAACCATATACAATCGATACCATACTTAAAATAAAGAATTCTCACTTCCAGGTCAATAAGTCTAGATTAGCATGCCAGGACGCCATCTCGTAGACATCTAAGGCTTATGTAACACATTCACGCTACCCATGATCGAAGTCTCAACATCATAACAAATTACATTAAATTTCCGCTCAACATGTTTAAACAATCACAACTCATTTAAAATCCACGTTTAACCTTATCACCTTATCAACACGCAAGGCAACAGTCAACCTATCATATCAGAAAGGTCAAGTACCACGCACCACAACCATGCACAATCGGGTCAATCCCGATTCATCAAGGTTAGAATAACCGACTACGGCTTGCCACAGCCCCATACCGGCTCACACAACACCATGTATAATATCACCTCAAGCGATACCCTGTATGATCAATTCACATACAATACCATACATATTAAGACCTCAAGCAATACCATGCATATAATAAGCCACAACTCGACAACTTACTCTACTAGGTTCATATACCAATCGTTACTAATCAATATTCCTAAAGCTCATGTAGAATCAGGTATAACGGTATACGTGCAAACCAAGCGTCTAACAGTCATCACATCTCTTCTTGAGCCACCTATGCACCTAGGTTCGCTACTGATCAATACCTCTAAGGCTTATGCGAAATTGTATAGGACAGTATACTTACACACCAAGTATAGGACAGTAATTGAATCTCATCTCGAGCAACCTAAGCATCTAGGTTCTCTTGTCAGTCATCATCGCAGTAGATTTCTAAGGTTCATCCAACTCTTTCACGACTCCTAATTTCCACCCCTAAGTTATAGCATTCCACATTCAAATCATGAATTCATCAAAGTTCCTTAAACATTGACAACACGGTTCAGACATGCATGAAAATCATCATAGTAACGCTTAAGACAAGCCCGGAGAAAGAATCAACACGACAAAAAATGAAACAGCCTAAACCAGACACCCGCGGTCAGTCCCACGATCACAGCGGACCGCAGACTGGACCGCAGTACTTCCAGCATCACAGGCCACCCGCGGTCACTCCCGCGGGTCCCGACCGCGGGACTTGCAGCGGCACCGCGGCCCCGGTCTGCGCCGACCGCGGTCGCGCAAACTGACTGGAACTCGACTGGAAACTCGACCGAAAACACCCCTGCACCAAAATCCAACATACAATACACAATTATAACCCTTGCCTGGTATCGAGAGTTGCCAATCTACACCCGAAATGCTTCCAAACGTCTCCATATCCCTCGATTCGTTCAACATTCGAATGAACCCTAAACAACCAAAAATCAACAAACTCCCACTACCAAAATCTGAGCTGAAGAACACAATCCAACATTAAAGACTTACATCGATCTCTAAACGGATCCCAACACCCCACGAACTCCAATTCCGAAAACCCTAGCCACCAAGGAATTTGAGAGCAAAATAGAGCTTGGGCGACAACAAGAAATATACTCTACACAGAATGAACCAATCTAGGGTTGGAAATGGGATAAAAAGGCTGAAACCTTCATGGGCCGAAGCCTATTGGCCGGACTGGGCCTTCCCGCGGTCACTCTCCTGCGGTCACTCGACCGCGGGTCCGACCGCGGTCACGGCAGAAGATGCGGGTCATTACATCTATAACATGCACCATTTGCCACCCTTCTGTTGGCCACTCTCAACCACCTCTCTCTTTGCCCCCTTCTTCCGCCTTGTCATGTCACCACCCTCAATAGCTTCCTCTAGAATTGGTCGCTCTAGGAAGCAGCCCTTCATGGCAATATACTTGAAGCTGTTGGAATTGCTCCTATTTATTTATTCTCATGGCAACAAGAGTCACTAGCTAGTATATATATATATATATATATATATATATATAAATAAATATATATATATACTACTTCAAAATACTAGCTTATCCAACATTCTCAAATTACCTTCTTCAACCTCAGTCTATATATATTACTGCAGTGCCATCTAAGTTATGCCCAAAAATTGGCTTGTTTGTCACCAGTCTTGTTTGTCTCTGTATCAACGAACACTCACTATAAAAAATTCTGCAGACAAACACATTTTGTCGCCCATTTCATTATTTCAGGCGACGACCTAGGCTTGTGTCAAAATATGCTGAAAATTCTTGTACCTATGGGAATTCGAACTCGCGACCCCAGCTACTCTATGTAGCCAAGTTCAATGTTCTACCAACCGGTTAAAATATATTTCATGTCATAAATTAACAATGTTTATATGTATATACATATTGAATGAATATTATAATTTAAATTATATAATTAATTACTTTATAAATAATAAATAAATTTTGAATTATATATGTAATTTTAAGATTTAATTTAACTAATCAATTAATAATCAATTATATTAAGATAAATAAATTATTTATGTAATTAAAAATATATAATTAAATTAAATTAATAATTTAATTGAATTTAATTATATAAAATTAACATTATTTCTCAAAATAATTTAATTTAATTATATAT
>MAYD01776606.1:0-13179 GCA_001909325.1 Ruellia speciosa
ATGTGCTCATCATAATTCTTCAACCTTTTGTGAGAAGCTCACACAGTAAATGTGTTTTATACTACACAATTTGATTCATAAAAATCAACGATATCCCATGTGATGCACAACTTCAGGTGTGCATAACATTCATATGATCAATAAAATTTTTCACTTTCTATTTTAGCCAAAATTTCTGGTGTGAATCGTTTCACAGACTTTGATACAAAATCCTCATTATAACTCAGAATTTCAGTAGCCGCAACATAGACAATTATATTGTCGATGAGTATTGTAGACCAATTCCAAGTGATGGCATAATTAATCGAGATGTCATTGAAATTGATACTTTCAGGTAATTGAATTTTCGTTTGGAAATTTAACATTTGTCGTGTTGAATGACTCTTCAGAAATCTTTATTTTCTCAATATAGCCATCACATTTATTTTGCTCCATATTTTTATAGGAAATATTTTCTTGGAGCCCATTAGTCTACCACGTATTTAGCGTGTTTTTGACTCAATATTAGTGGTTATCTGTCCTTCAGGAACATTGATTTTGATAGGAGCATTTTCAGTCGAGAGATGAGTTTAATAACTCATTTGAGGTCAGTATAGAGTCTCGGCTGTGATGGCCCGGCCCAACCTCCACAGGAGCGTCCGAGACCGGCCCGCCAGGTCTGGCAGCCCAATACACCCCAACCCCTCCCCAAGGGCGGATACTCTCCCCCTTGGTAGGTTGTTGGCATGAGGAGTCGATCCCACGACCTCAAGCTCATACCCTTTACCAAGTCACACTTGGTATTGGGCTGCCAGACCTGGCGGGCCGGTCTCGGACGCTCCTGTGGAGGTTGGGCTGGGCCGTCACAAAAAAGTGCACTTTTTGTAGCCGGGTACTCCACCCTGCGGTGTAAGTAACAGCCCAGCTAGTCCTACAGAACCCAGCACACCCCAACCCCTCTCAAAGAGTCGCCCTGCGACACACTTCCTCTTGGTGGGTTGTTGCCTATGGGATTCGAACTCTCATAAGACCTTTACCAAGTCACACTTGGTATCCAGTTGAGCTGTAGCCCAACTGGATACCAAGTGTGACTTGGTAAAGGGTATGAGCTTGAGGTCGTGGGATCGACTTCTCATGCCAATAACCTTCGTATGAACCTAGCACACTTGGTGTTACTTGGTAAAGGGTATGTTACTTGGTAACAGCCCAACAACCTTTACCAAGTGTGACTGCAGCTCAAGTAACAGCCGGCCTGAGAACCCAGCACACTTGGATACGAAGTCCATACTATGCCTTTAGGCGAAGTCACACTTGGCCGGTCTCGGACGCTCCGTGGAGGTTGGGCCGGGCCGTCACAAAAGGCATAGTATGGAATTCGCCTCCAAATAAATTTGTCCGCTGATCAACATAAGGCAAATACCATTAATTTCATTATGCCCAACGTTTTCTATCTCCCCCTAATGTTGGGAAAACCGATTTTTTCAATATTGCAAGCAACAATCACATATAGAAGAAAGATATATATATATATATATATTCAAATCTAATTTCATATTCCAACATTTATTTTTGTATCTCATCTTTGGTGCATAGTGAAGGAGCATCCACTCTTTTAAAAATTCAAATATGAGAATTACTTGGTTCTTGACCTTGAACCATTTATAATGGAGAGATTTCACGATAACTATATCAAATTAATGTAGCTGCTTGTGAAATAGCATATCCTAATTGTGGTAAATAATATTTGCTTCAGGTTTATAAACGATTCTGTAGGATCATTTCAAAATATTGGCTCTTTGGATAAATTAACTCTCCTAGTAGAAATAGTGCAATGTACAATAATCATCACTACAAGAAATTGCGACAATTGGCAAGGAAAAAGGGCGAGGAACACAAATGTCCTCGCCCACAAGCGACGAACAGGGCGAGGAAATCGTTTCCTTACCCTTGGGCTACAAACCGAGCGAGAAAAAATAATTTCCTCGCCTTTGGGCTACAAACCGGGCGAGGAACAATTTTTCCTCGCCCTCGGGCTACAAACTGGGTGAGGAAAATAATTTCCTCACCCTCGGGCGACAACTCGGGTGAGGAGAAATCATTTTCCTCGCCCCGATTTTTAAAAATAATGTTTAAAAAATTTAAATAAATTTAATTATGATTATATATGTTGCATCATAGTGGAAACTTCAGAAGGCCATAACTTGATGTAGAAAACTCCGTTTTGGGCAATTTTTTTTTTATTTGGGGTAGCTCGAGAAGATTAATACGATGAAAACAGCATATGGCGGTTTTTGACCGACCGATTTTCAAAAAAACGCGTTTTTCCATACTGTTTTTCACTTTTAAGCAAAATTCTCGTCTATGCACCGTTTTCAAACGATGATATCCGAAAATTCAGAACTAATTTTGAAATTTTAAACTTTGGAGATCTTTGTTCTTAATGTTAATTACATAGAGCAAATTCTAAATATGGAAAATACTCAATAATAATTCTCTTCAAATTATAATATATGTAACTTGCTGTGACATTTTAATCATCTTGCTCTCTATACTAACTGGTTCATGCCCCATTTTTTTGTGGAAATAAAAAATATGGAACTAAAAAATGTATAAAAATGTTCATGCCCCACCCATATGCTTAGATCTGCTCCTGCTCAGTATCTGAAATATATAGAAATAGCAATGGGTCAGCAACAATTGAGTAAAGGGTCCCACAAAATAAGGGATAACAATAACAAGTAAAATACATAAAGCAACAACATTAATCGACTCACCCGTCCCATACTAAGCATTCAATTAACAATTGATAAATGATGCAATGCTAGTGATGCATGGATCCTAAAATACACGTATCTAACCTAAATGCAACACATAGTATGCCTAACACACATTATCCTATTTGGGTGTTGTTAATTCGGTTAGTCCCAAACCCTTCCATGACATACCAGGGTATCATCATAGGAGCCACGTGTCCACCACATGGGCCCAACCACGCACATTGACTACATGTCCACCACACGGGCCGAATCACATATGCATAAGTTAGTGTTCACGCAACACATAACCTCAAAACTACTCTGGGAGTTTTTATGAAAATTTGTGTGTCGGTAGTATTAGTACATTTGTCAGAAGTTAAGTAAAAATAACCGAATAAATAACATTTCCCTTAGAGGTTTTTCTCGAGTAAAACAACATTCTCAATCAACTGAATCCAATGTCTCAAATATCTCAACAGCCCATCACACAGGGCCTCATCCAACCGGGGTGGCAACCATAGCAACTCATAACCAGAAATCTCATCGCATGAAGTCAATATCGTCATAAAACCATAAGAACGTATTGCCCAAATCGGGCCTTTCTTTTTCTTAATTCATTGTTAGTTTAGCAAGAATGTGATCAATAATGCTATAGAATGAAGTCAGAAATCAATAGTCAAAAGTCAACGTCAACTGCGGTATTCCAAAACCGTGGTGGGTTCTGTGGCTAAACCCACGCCACCTATGCCCAGTTTTCTGCGGTATTTACCCATGGTATCCGATACTATAGGTAAAACTGCAGATGCCAAAACAGGGAGATTTTCAACAATCTCCTCCAAATTTAAACAACATTAAATAAGGTTTCCAAAAATGTAAAAATCATCCCTTGCCTGATTCATTAAGCTTGTTGAATTCACACTTCAACTTGTTAAAAACCCTAGTTCGTAAGGTTGTAATAGCCAACTTCTACCACCTCTACAAGTCAAGATACTAGACCAAATTAGGATCTAAAAGTACCTATAGAATCTACAGGCTACTAAGAACAACTTACCTGAAGACTCCAACCTCTGATTCCCAACAAAACCTGTCGAAAACAAGCTCCCAAGATGAGTACCTGAAACTGTCACAATACACATGGTCGACTTTAGCATATTTTCCACCATGAAGAAGGCCCCAATACCAAATTTCAAACTATGGATATTGAAGTACTAAACAAGTACTACAACTTATCCGAAGATAACTAGACGAAAACCGTCCTCCTTTTTAGAGAAAACTCAACCTCAAGTTGCTTCCTCCACCTTCTTGCTTATTCAAAGTAAGGTGTATGCTCCACCAACACATCCAGAGAGAAAAAGGGAAACTCTGCCACGTTGCAAGTGAATTGTGGCTGAAAATGAACATGTCTCATCCATAAGATTAAGAGGATCTAAGTGGGGTCATACCCACGGTTTTTAACCCGCGGAATCCTCAAATCGTGGCCCAATGGGCTTTGGAGGCCCAATGAAAGTTTTTCAGTCCAGAAGAAGGGTAGTGGAGATTACCTCGAATTTCTGATCTGATTCCAATATGACGGGATCCTCGACTCCCTACTCTCGATCCTCGTCAATGCAGCAAGGTTTCCTGAATCGCATAGCGAATGAACTAGGGTCAAGGCTCTAAATTCGATGGATATTACAGTTTCATGCGGGTACCCTCTGCCATTCTCTCAAATAGAGCACCAAATGTTAGCACAAAAGGGGAAAAAATGAATTACAAAGATAAAAGGGTGTTTTGTGTATCTCCTCCAAGCTCTCAATACATAGTAATATCTCATATCTTATGGGGACCACAACACGTCCCACTAACCTACCTAATAACACCACTCAAAAGTATTGAGGTCCCCTATGTTCGACAAGGATGATCGGCCAACTACCATTGGATTGTCCAATCGGGGAGGTTATAGTTGGTGTCATTAGGGTGCCGAGGAACAGAGGTTGCGATAGGCTGATGTGGGTCGTTATGGATAGGGGAATCGGTCCCAAATCAGGCTCAAAAGATAACAAAATCCCTACCGATGCCCCATGGGTAGGGAGAGGCTCGTCGAAGTGTGGGTTGAGGAAGAGGTAGGGAGAATGGTTCCGAATTGAGGTAAAATTGTGGTCTAAGGAAGCGGCGTCGGTGATGTCGAGGTAGGCGCTGGTGGTGTCGTCAATTGCCCCCTTGCTGCAGGGTACAAAACCACCCTTTCTATTGCTCTATAAAGGATTTCAAGTTTCTCCTCCTTGAGCTCTGCAAAGAGACCCTCCATATTGCCCAAACACTCATCGATCAGAGATGGGTACCTTCCGCCATTCTTTCAACAAGGGCACCAAATGTTGTGCACAAAAGGGAAAAAATGCATTGCAGAGATAAAAGAGTACGTGTTCTGTGAATTTCCTCCAAGCTCTTAATATAAAGTAATATCTTATTCTCTTGTGGGGACTACACCTCATGTTCCACTAACTCTCCTAATAAGACCACCCAAAAGTATAACGAAATCAGTAACAATTCACCCCCAACACCACTCTACCCAATACTCACTGCATCACATAATCCCCAAACATAGCAGGCACTCAAGGCACCTGTCTCTCTCGTCCCATGGCAATACTTGAATCAAAACGCATAGGGCTTGTTTAGCGATTACTGATAGAGATTAACTAGTTGAAATAGCGTATAGTTATAAATGATTCAATTAGCTGGTTTGATTAATAACTGTTTGTAAAAAGTATTTGATAAAATAATTGTTTGTTATATAAATATGAAAACTTTTTATAGAAAATATATTGAAAAGTTAAAGTTATTCTGAAACGGTGGAATGGACAGCTTTTCAAAAATAATTTTTTGAAATCCAATAAGCTAATTTAAAAATTTACCAAATACTAAAATTTCCTATTTGATTCGGTCAAACATCTACAAGCTATTCAAATAGTTAAAAACTAATTGCCAAATAAGCTTTTAAGATGGCAAATTGGCTTTCCATCAACACTCAAACTTCCATATTGGCAACCTATGAAGTGCAATTTGTGTGGAATGGGTATTCCAAAATTTTCCAACATTGTGTCTATATAAAGCCCCTTCCGTCCTGCAAGCTTTGTAATAAACAAAATATGGAAATTTTCATCAACAGTTCCATTAACACCACATAGCCACAGTCATATACAGAAATTAGTCAAACTAGAGTTTTTTCAAAGAATATTATGCATCCGAGGTCCAGGTTAGTCGTAGTTTACCGGCGGGCCTTCAATAAAGGAGCCCATATGAGAAGAATACCCAGGAATTTCATAAACTCAGCACACTCATCCATGTTCTCAATTTGTAGACGGTCCAGGACGCTGCAATGATTGATGTTGCGGTTTGACAGTGCCTCGAATAATTGTGCATCCAGATAAGTGACGGAAGCGTTATTGTTGCAAATAATCCCTTGCATATTGCACTAGGAAAAAAGGAGGACAAAGTGAGTTAATTGTGGTAATTAAAATGAGGCAATAGGATGAAATGAAAATTAAATGTGGAAATACTGTTTGACTTTACTTTTAATTCAAGTGTCTTCAAACGAGGTGATCTTCTAAGCAAGCTAAGAACGCTAGTGGCATAGGCAAGGCATCGAAAATCGATGGAATGAAGTCTCAGAAAAGTGACTTGATTGAGCTCTTTGGGAAGTTCATTCTGCCAGCCATCTATATGCAATAACTTAAAAAAATAAAAAATACACGAGCAAAATGACTAGAGATTAGTACCATGGAAAGTAAACCAGTCGAGGAAAGGGCGAATTTAAACTCTCACCTTCAGCTCCACAGACTCGAGCTTTGTGCATTTAGAGAGCAATGTTATCAGCTCTCCAAGTTCAATCTTGAGATCATATAACTTAAGCCTGACCAGATTACTGAATCCGTCGAATGCAGGAGGAAGCTTGATCTCACAAAATTTGATATACAAATGGTTGAGGTGCTTAAATTCAAACAAATGATCAGGCATCATGCGACAAGGGCATAAGCTGGACAATCTTAGCTTCAGGACCTCAATAGGATTTAATAACAACAAAAGGAGCCACACGTTGATAGGATAGATTTTACCATCAAAAAGCTTCAGGGTGAACTTGGTTAAGACTCCATTGTGATACAACAACGCATGATCAATCACGGATTCAAGGTCATGGTCCCCATTCAACCCTAGATCCAATCTACTATCAAAAGAAAGGTGTGGAATATTTGTCCATTTATACCTCCACTCCCTGGACAGGATACTAGTTCTCACAGCTTCGTCGAAAGGCAAGTATGTAAGGATGTGGCCAATAACTTCAGAAGAAAGATTGCTAATCCTATCCGCCATATTCACAAGTATTTGGGCAGAATTCAAAGTGATCCTGCAACAGTACATACCATTGAAAAAAATAATCATAAATATTGTTAGCCAAAGGGTTTAGAGAGATCTAGCAACATATACACAACCAATAATGGTTTCTGAAATAAAGAAATCGTGAGATTGAAATACGCATAGAGAAATTAAAGCATTGATAATACGATCAAATAGATCCCCCAAAATGACCTTAAATCAATAAACCACCCTAGATCTGGTAGATAGCTCTAGACCAGCTGGTATATCAAAGACAAGGAAATTACTGACATTTCAAAAGAAGAAAACCAAAGAAATTACGCTTAGTGACATAAACGGAATCAAATCTATCATCAAGGTTTGGTTGCATTAATAGGAACCAATATCTGTCGCAAATCTGAAGAAAAAGTTGTAGAAAATGCCTACTAAGTCTCATCTACAATGTGCTAATGAAGAAAAATTCACTTCATATGAAAAAAAGTTCTCACTGAATATGCAAATTGACACTACAAAAAATGAGGCCAGCAAATTGTGTGAGGATATACCATTGAGTGTCCTATACTCGTCGTACTGGATAACAGGAATAAATTTTCTCATCAAAACTCAGATGCGATAATAGGAAATAAAATCTATCACAAAATTGAAAAAGTTATAGCAAAGATGGTAATAAGATCTTCCACAGTACACATATAAAAACACATTAATAGAAATGTGCAGAAATCTCACTTGATTGGTGGTACACGGCGGCAAGATTGAAGGCAACAGTGGTGACCGATGAGATTGTGGCTGATCTCAGCGGCGGATTGAAGGGAAATCTTTTAGGGTTTGTATGATTGTTCAATGCTTGAGAGTTGTCGGCTTAAATATCATTGATTTCCATAAGTAAAACTCGTGTTTTTCCAGAAATGCGCCTTTTTTTTGTTTTTGTTATCTTTCGGAATAACACGATTCAACTAATCTAATGGTTGGGTGCGTCCTGTTGACACCACACCTCACGCATAGCATGGTTACCACTCTCCAACAGGACACCACACCTCATGCATAGCATGGTTACCACTCTCCAACACGTTGGATCGAGATTCTAACAACCATGATTACTCCTATCAACGTACTCAATACAATCAATATTGCTTTTGACTAGCAGGAGTATTTACTTTATTTTATTTCTTCCAAAGGGAAGGAGATAATTCTGAAGAAAACAAACAAGTCATGGAAAAATGCGACAGCAAGTTACTCAGTAGTAAAACCTATTTTATCGATGAATAACCTATCCACTATTTCGGCGGTGGATCTTTCTGGTAAGTAGAACCCAAGGTCAACAGTTTGGGTTGATTTGCTACTCTGTTAGTTTTGTGGTGGCGAATGATGCAATGTGTGAAATCAGCACTAATGGACCGGCAAGCTGATATCAATGCACTCAAAAGGATGTTCTGCACGTACTTGCAACTAAATAAGCTTTACTGCAACCCTGCAACCCTAGAATTGTAGCTGAGAATAACACGATCATGCTTCTGTTGTCTTGATTCGCACGGACCATACCAAGCATCCCCAAAGTTCGGCACACAAAATTGTGTGAAGTCTCAACATTTGCCACTGTAACACCCAGGTTTTTTTCGATCGGAAGTGCCACCACCACACTCGATTCACCTTAGAATATCGACCATTTACTACCAAACCGAATGTTCAGGCTAAACATGATCATACATATCAGAGCACGCATTGATTTAAAAAAACTTACACCTCTTTGATCACAACTCTAAACCTACATCACTTAAAAATTATCCAAACAATTACGTATCCTGTAAGAGGATAACACATAAGTCCAAAATAATTAAAATGTCTTACAACAAAACTCAGCTATTCAATGACAAGCCGATTACAAGAACACTTGCCATCCACATGTGCTTGGAGAGGATTATTGGCTCTTCAATGACCTCAGCTTAAGTTTAGAAGGGATCGATCGGGGCATTCAAACACTTTCCATCCACATGTGCTTGAGTTCGAAGTCACAAGAACACATCATGTCCGACATATTTTTTGGGACACATAGGTGGTACTAAGACAACATGAAGTTTGTTGCCAAGGGTAGATTGGCCATAAACATTCGGGACGGTGGTGGCGTTAAGGTGATATATGTTATGTTTGTAATTGATTTACTTAGGAGGTATCCTCCAGATGTAGACCAGTGAGCTGAACTAGGTCAACAAATATTGCATTTTGTTTATTATTTTCTACTTTGCGTTTTATGTGTTTGTTCGTTGTTTAGACAATAAGAAAACAAAATCAGTAAATTACGGCAATTTACCTCTCCTGAACTCTACAATCTATTTCTCAGCAACCTTGGCTACTCTTACTTGCAAAAAATGTCCCCAGCCTAGTCCATTTTCCCCAAGGCCTTGGCTGCTTCTCCTTAGAAACTTCCATCCACGTAGGTATGATTGGGCTTACTGGCCTCCTCCTTCTCCGGCTTAGTCCATGTAGGTAAATGAATTATTATTGTTATTAAGCCCATAGGCGAAACCCAACTTCAACGGCATATGAGAAATAGCCAACGACGAAGACGCATCACAAGGAAAAAGGCAGAATGCCCCCTAATACCCAATACCTTAACCTCACAATTTATGAGCCTTAGGGGGGAATCGGTACAGAGAGGCCATTTTTATTAATTCCCCCTACATTTTTTAGACCACTCATTATTATTATTTTTCTCATATTTCCATTTAAATATATTATTTTTATATTAAATTCAATTTATGCATGTGTATATAATTTTATTTTTAATTTTTTTATGTGTATAAATTAGTTAGCCCAAAACAAAAGGACTTATTTTGCAAATAACCTAATTTACAGAACCAAATAAAATTACAATTTTCGTTTAATTTGTTTGGTCCTAGATATTTGTTCCCTATTCTTCACCTTTTTGTTTAACAATTTAATTTCCTAAATTGTTAATAAGAGCGATAATTTCTAGTCAAAGCGCAATTGAATATTCTCTCTATTCATAAATATTTGTCATCGAAGAAAAAAAATGAATCCCTTTGAAAATATTTGTGAATAAAGGGAGTATATTTATTGTAGTCAGATCCGTGTCATCTTATTTATTACGTTTAGTAACAGTTTTCAAATTTATTACTCCATTAATGATAGTGCGAAACTGAATTGCGGGTAATTTATTGCAGTACGTTTCATTTGCCGTTTACAAATTTGATTGGAAGCCGATGCATCTGTACAACACTATTTTATTGTTGATTTATGAAATGTAATTAAAATAATCAAGTAATCCACGGTGAGATTATTATTATTATTATTATTATTATTTTGTTTGAAAGGTAGTAATTTTATTGCAATAACAATGACAAAAGTCATTGTACAAAGTGCAATGATAACATCTGAGGTGAACCCGGAGAGCCAACGCGTTATCCACTTATTACAGATTAATGAGAACTGGAATGCTTATTCAAGAGAGCGTGGGCAATTTCATAGACAACTCAGTGACCCAGCCTTCAGTTCACTGGTGATTAAACTTTCTAGGCAATATGGCTAGAAAGGAGATCAACAGAGTGACAGAAATAAGTATGGCGCATTAGGAAACTATGTGAAGCAGCCAACAAAGGGTATAGAAAACAAACGAAGACATCAAGAGCAACATAGTCTGCTGAGAAAATAATTTGGCATAGTGTAAAACTGCAGAATTGGAAATTGGAAGAACCCTAAATTGCGCAGAAATTGGGGAAGGAGAAGATAACTAAATCGGATAGGAATAAAACTGTCAATTGAATTCATTCATCAATTAGATTACAACGTCCGTGTATATATATACATCCAGAGATAAAAGCATAAAATTTAATAATAGAGAAATTACAATATTGCCACTACTACGAATTTACAATATTGCCATTGTCTTCAACCTCTGATTTCAACCAGCATCGATCTGTTTCATCTTAGACTTCTGATGCAGATCTTCCAGAGCTTCCTTATTCATACAATGCTCAACATTCCCCCCACAAGTTGAAACGGGAAAGCCACTGAGGTTCAACTTGAAGCAATGGCAAAGAAACACTTTGGAAGGAAGCCTTTTAGTAAACATGTCTGCCACTTGATGAAATGTAGAGACGAATTTTGGAAGTATAGTTTTAGACTGAAAATGTTGGCGAATGAATTGACAAGTGATATCTATGTGCTTAGAGCGCTCATGATGAACCGAATTTTTAACTAATTTAAAGGTAGACTCATTATCACAATAAAGAGAAACAGGTAGAGGGACATCCACATGAATTTCTGCCAAAATATAAGTGATCCACAATACCTCAAAAGTGGCAGCTGCAAGACTTCTATATTCAGCTTCTGTTGATGATCGAGAGACAGCTGACTGCTTCTTTGATTTCCATGCTATGAGAGAGCTGCCAAGAAAGATGCAGTATCCACTTAGTGATTTCCTCGTGATAGGTAATTACTCCAATCAGAATCAGAGTAGGCCGTGAGCAAAAGTGGTCTGTCAAAAGAGTAGAATAGCCCCAAGGATAAAGTGTTCTGAACATACTGGAGCAGATGAATAACAGTCCCCCATTGAACACAAGTAGGAGCATGCATATATTGGCTAAGCTGTTGGACTGCATAGCATAGATCAGGCCTAGAAAATGCTAAAGGAGTTTACCAACAATTTTCCTGAACAAAGAAGGATTGTCAAATGGTGGACTGACAAAATATCAAGCTTATGGGACACCAAGCAAGGAGTAATAGCTCTAGTATTAGGAGAGAAATCCACTTCTAAAATGAAATATGTGGCAATCTTTGTCTGTGTGATATGAAGACCAGTAGAAGATGTAATTTCAAGGCCTAAATGATAAGATGCAAGGCCAAGATCCTTGATAGTAAATTTGTCATGTAGAGCTTTCTTGATATGAGTTATTTCTTCTGTATGAGCACCTGTCAATAAAATGTCATCAACATAAACAACTAACAAAATAGGACCAAGATGAGTTAATTTCACAAAGAGACAATGGTCATGAGATGTTTGCTGCAAGCCAAGCTCAATGAGAAATGCAGTAAGAGTGAGATTCCACTGGCACGGAGCCTGTTTAAGGCCATACAATGATTTGTGAAGTCTGCAAACTGAACCAGGAGGTGTATCCAAACTAGGTGGACATTGCATATAGATTTCCTCATCAATGTTGCCATGGAGAAAGACATTATTTACATCAAGCTGGAATAAAGACCACTGAAAAGAGGCTGCCAAGGCAAGAACAAGCCTCACTGTAACTATCTTAGCAACAGGAGCAAAGGAGTCATTGAAGTCCTCACCAAACCTTTGATGAAATCCTTTAGCAACCAAGCGAGCTTTATACTTACTGACTGAACCATCTGGATTATATTTCACTCTGTAAACCCATTTATAGCCTATAATCTTTTTCTTAGATGGTAGAGATACAAGAGACCAGGTGTTGTTATTATCAAGAGCTCGTAATTCCTCTTGCATACCTTGCTTCCACTGTGATAATGACTGAGCTTCCTCAAAAGTGCAAGGAATATTATCAGCTGGAGCTGGTAAAGTGCAAATGAAGTCTTTGAACTTTGGATGTGGTTTCTTAGTCCTCTGAGGCCTGGATGGAACCTGGGGCAACTTCATTCTGTGTGCAAGGACCAGAGGAAGGGCACTGACTTTCTGTCGGAAAAGGCAGCTGAGGGAAATGAATTCTGAGGCTGAGCTCCATCCTCAGGGATCACTTGCTGACACTGAGAATCACCAAGTGAAGAATTTGCTGAAGTATTTCTCTGAGATGCAGTGGGCATTTCAAAAGATAAGGTCTGGCTCAATGGTTCAGTGGGAACCAAAAGAGAAGAGCTTGATGACTGAGTTGCAGTGGGAAACTCAGTAGAATGAGTTTGTCTCAGTGATCAGTGGGGATCACAGGAGAGTAATCAATATTTGCATCCTGAGATGTAATTAGAGGTAATGGATTTTGAGTAGGGGTGGCAATTTTTAACCCGACCTGATAACCCGACACGAAATTAGCGGGTATGGGTTAGAGCTTGACGGGTCGCGGGTCATTTTCGGGTCAACCCGATTTTGACCCGCCAATAAATGGGTCAGATT
>MAYD01776681.1:0-16588 GCA_001909325.1 Ruellia speciosa
AAATTAAGTTGTAACTTGTTGAGAGCCCTTGATCGTTAATTGGTTATGTATTGGTTACAGGGGTTTTCTACAATTGAGGAAGCTCTAAAGTACATCCAGCAAATTATCCTACTTATGCATGGAGTACAAATGCGAGTGCTACTGTTGCCTAACTTTAAGTCAGTGGAATCGGGTTACTATGGAGCAATTACTGTTGCTAATTTAGAGTGAAGTATAAAAACTTGTCTGATGTAACTAAGTCTCTGTTGATACCATTTTATTTCTCTGTCTCATTTAAATGTTTAACAATGGGAGGACACTCCACCCCCCCGCCCTGCTGCAGCCACACACAGACACAGACACAGACACACCTAATATTTGATATTTTGTGCCTTTAATAATTCTCTAGTGTTTATCTGCGTGACTGCACTGTGGTAGATAGTTGAAATGACCTCTCTCCATGATTCTGTAATTTTCATATTCCCTTATTCTGGACTTAGGATAAAAGGAGCTACAGCGGTAGACATCACATCAGGACTCCACTGGTATTTAAAGTATTGGTGTGGAGCTCATGTTTCATGGGACAGGACAGGGGGAGTACAACTTGGTTCAATTCCCAAGCCTGGGTCACTTCCTCCTGTGCAAAATGGGGGTGTGACCATTCAACGTCCAGTTCCATGGAACTATTACCAAAATGTTGTCACGTCTAGCTGTAAGCATTTCCTTAGATCATTTTATTTGTGATTACTGTTTTTCTATGAGCACTGCCATTTGCTGTTTGATTTTTGACCTATTCCAAATTTGTTGATGACTACTTTGGTAAACTTCATTACATTTGGGTTCAGTCAATATATGTGGTGACAAAAGGATGACAGTTTACTAATTGTTTCTCCTATTTATTCTTTTGACAAAAAAAGGTACATATTTATTAAAATTGAATGATTAACCTACATACGTTAAAAACAATTGCATACATTTACAAGCATATATTCTTTATCAATAAAATTACATTATTCCATCATCATTTAATATCAGACATGTTTATGCATAAATACCATTGACTCTACATTATTTTATCTATCCTCTACCAAGAAGGGAAAAGAGTGAAAACGATAAACAAAATATGTTTATCTTATGTAAGACACCAAGGATAGGATTGGAAGAATTAGATTCATATCCAAACCTTATGTTTGTAACAAAGGATTCAATGTTAGGATTCATTATAAAATAGAAGGGTTAGGTAAAATCCTTAACCAAATCCAAAGGAAAAAAAATACAAATCATTCTCCAATTTTGATTCCTTGATTGAACCAAATGTCCCACAACACTATCTCTGAACTGAGAAACAATGAAGCTTGAGTGCATGCCTCTCACGAAATAATTTTTCATCAATGATCACATATATATTTTTTCTCTTTTGCAGTATTTCTAAGTAATTACTAAAGATTTGTAGGTTTACAGATCATGGCTCCAGTTTGTGATGTACTGATGTTAAACTTGTTAGATTATACTATCTAAGCTCGTATATCAATTAGCGTATTATTTTTAAACTTGTTAAATTATACTTGTACTGCAATTTTTTTTCTAAATGCTGTTCCTTCTAACCACCATAAATTTCAGACTCTTACGTTTGGTGGGATTGGGAGAGATGGGAAAAAGAGATTGACTGGATGGCCCTTCAAGGAATCAACTTGCCCCTGGCATTTACGGGACAAGAAACTATATGGCAAAAAGTTTTTGGAGTTTGTTCTTTACTTTTTATGACTGGCTTACTCTCAGTTTAGTTTTACAATGACTGTCTGAGGTGTATACTCCGTAGAATTTGCTGAACATACTATTTTTATGCATCACCAATTGCCAGTCCAAAATTTTTCCCTCTTTCCATGTGCTGCTGGTGAAAGTGGATACAAAAGTTGATAACTGTATTTCTTGTGGTTCCAAGTATTGGAATCCTGAGACTCTCTATTGCTCACTACTCATTAGCCTCTTGCATGCCTTCCCTAAGTCATGGTCTCCAAAATTTTATGTACCCAAGATATCTAATTTCCAACTTCATTGGCTCATAGAATAATACCTTGATAGATCTTCCTTATTTTGATGCACTTGCTTGCCTTAGATGATGTCTTAACTATGTTCCAGAAATTGTTCTTACTTCTGATCCTGTTACTGATTGTAGGAGTTTAATATTACAAGCAATGATTTGAATAACTTCTTTGGTGGACCTGCCTTCCTTGCTTGGGCACGTATGGGCAACTTACACGGGTTTGGATATTTATTTCCTTTTGATTTTTGCATCTCTATCTTCTATAAACAATATCTACCATGTCTAACAAGTAACATCTATATGATATGGGTGATTTTTGTCCTTTCTGTTATGGTCAAAGTTGTAATTCTGCCTACATTTCGGTAATAATTCTGGAAGTATTTACTTACTTCTGTCATCATTAATAGGCATCTCATTATTTTTGAATATTAGAACTAACTTGTACTTCACTTTTATGAGCCTCATCCATAATTTCATTGGTACTTTCATGTTTCTTGTTTCTGCTTCAAGCTCTTTTTCACTTGTCAATTTTTTTATTTTAGCTTATCTTTGTGCTTATGTTATGGAGATTATTTATTTATTAGAGATTCATCTTTAACAGTTAAATTCTTATGTCTACCTCATTGATTTTCAAATGATCAAATTTATGTTTGGCCTCAGTTAAGTGGAAATTCTTATTAAAACTGTGCCATTTATACAATTTATCCTATCCCTCCAAATTTCCCAAAAAACTTAAGCTCCTAATTTTTTTTGTATTTCAGGTGGGGTGGGCCTTTGAGTCAGAATTGGTTAAATCAGCAGCTGATGTTGCAAAAACAAATATTATCTCGAATGCTAGAACTTGGGATGACACCAGGTACCGTAGTACACGTGCCCTCTTCAACTCTCTGTTGCATCTTGTGATCTATTTGTACATTATTTGTGCAAGGTCTCATACTTAAATTGAAAGCTGCTTCTTTGCATTAGTCATTTAGTCTGAAGTATCAACTAATCAATCCAAACAATGTTTCTTATGATAGTTCTTCCATCATTTTCTGGGAATGTTCCTGCTGCATTAAAAGCAATTTTTCCTACGGCAAACATAAGCAGACTTGGAGACTGGTATTTCTTTCCCCTGTGCTCATGAATATGACTGTTATCTTTTGTTTCTATTCACAACACTCATTAATATGTGTATAGCTTTTTACTAACCGTGACTTTCAAATGCAAATCAAATGACAAATGTCAGATATTTGTGAATGATTTTTTCTTGAAAAATAATATTCTAGTAAGTTAGCGCACTTAGTAGAATGTAGTATGCACCAATGGCCATGGTAAAATTTATTTGTCCAATTTCTTGAGCTTTAAGTTTCATTATTTTATTATGATGATGCAAATAATAGCCTCCTTGAAAAGGTCAAGAGTATTTTTGTGGTGCTTCTCATTGCTTGTTTAAGAAATTACTTGATGGTAGAAAGATCATAGAAGAATCTACAAAAGTACTTAAAACTACATCATTTCTTTTCCTACGGGAACCTGTTGGTTTCTTCTCTGTTTCTCTTCTGACTTTTAAAATTGAATTATCCTTCAGTATCTGTTTCTTCTTTTTGGAAGTTTTCGTACAAGCTAATTGAGAGTTTATTTCATTTTTAGTATAGAAAGTTCATCAAGTTGTGTTTCCCTTAATTACAGGAATACTGTTGATGGTAATCCAAAATGGTGCTGCACTTATCTTCTAGATCCTGCAGATCCCCTATTTATTGAAATTGGAGAAGCATTCATAAAATATCAGATCAAAGGTGAAAATTTCATGAGCTATTGTTATACTTTGTATTTCTTTAAAACATTATTTTGCTTCATCTGGTTTCCAATTTCTTTCAAGAGTTAAAAAACCAACACTCTTTTTTTATCTCCTTATATTGCCTCTCGCTGATTATTGTCTAAAAACAACTGTTCTAATTTTTTGTTACCTACAGATATGTTTAAATGAAGTTTTTATATATCAGTGTGGGTTGCGCTTTTCCTGTAGGACAATATTACCTAAACATTTTGAAAATAATACTAACGTTCTTTGTCAAGTAACTTTTGAGACAGGACACCAGTGATTTGAAAAACTTATACATGTGATACACATACTGTAGGAGAATGAAACATTTTATTTGTTCTGGAATACGAGTATTTCAACCATGAGCTACCCTTCAATAAATTCTTCATTGGGATTAAAATTTGTTGAATAGTAGATGGTAGTTATTGGTTTTCATTAGTATTGTGATGGAGCATGTCACATTAGAAATTGGGAATCCTCTCAATTTCACTTAAACCCAAGTCTTTGTGGTATGCTACCAGGTTGCAACCATAATTGGTGGTTCTTAAAAATTAAAATAGAATAAATTCAAAGAATGTTTTAGTTGTTTGAGAAAATTGAGTTCCTAAACCTATTATTAGTTTTCAGCTGGGTTCCTGTCCATCACTGAATTTATTGGATACTGAAAAGTTTCCTTTTTATGATTAGTTGGTTGGCCATTTCGGTTCTTTTCTACGATGTATCCTTTACATAGCAATTGATTTCTGTTTTTGGGTGTATCGTGTTGCAGAATATGGAGATGTCACAGACATTTACAGCTGGTATTTCCTATATATATTCTATTTGATCATTCGATGTATCTCTGAGTATGCATTTAATGTGTGTGTTTTTTGTTAAATTGAAGCACCAATAACTGTCTCCATCTATCTAGGAACTTTGTGAGTCTGATGAGTAAATTCAGAGGGTGTTGTCACTCAAGATAATTCAATTTTGTTTAGAAAATAACCAAAACCGAATACAAATTCGAAGTTTTTTGTGGAACTGCATATCTGATTTCTTGTTTCCTGTTTATATTATCCATCTAAATAAGCTAATTTGATGTGTATTTTGCGGATCCTATCTTGCATGATAAATTATTATGTATGCAGTGATACATTCAATGAGAACACTCCTCCAACAAGTGACCCAACGTATATCTCCTCTGTTGGTTCTGCAGTATATAAGGCGATGTCCAAAGCTGATAAAGATGCAGTGTGGTTAATGCAAGTATGCTGTTAACCTTTTCCCTTCGACCTGCATTTCTATCCTTAACTGTATGCATCACTCTAACTTCTTGCCGTGGTAGTTCTATTCCAATTCCCAGTTTGGCTCCATTACATTATAACATTGAGTTCTTTCCTATCGTTTACTTACAAAAAGCATCAAAAGTTCTCTTATAATGCAATGTGACATGGTAGGTGATTTCGGACATATGCTAATAAATTTGGTTGGAGGATGCATTGTCATGAAGCAGTGGACAAAATATTTCTTATTTATCCCATTGAAACTTAAAATGATGTAATTCACTTGATACATTCTAATACCACTACATTTTTGGTGTGATTCCTGTGTTTTTAATTATTTAATTATTTCTAGGGCTGGCTATTCTACTCAGACTCGTCATTTTGGAAGCCACCACAGATGAAGGTATAGGTTACTGTAGTGTCTTTGGGGTGTCCTTTCTTTGGTTCATAATATATTGATTTAGTCCTCTTCTTCTTTTGTTATCTACTACCTCCTTTCTCTTGGGCTGTATTTACACTACCTCCGGGACAAGCTTTAAAAGACGGAGGTAGTATTTGTTTTCAGTTTTATTTTATGTGGTCCAGTATAAAATTAGGGCAGGCAAATTTTCTATTCAAATTGAGGTTGTCACAGAAAATTTACCAAAAATTTAGTAGTTTCTTTAGAACTTGTTTTACTCCCCACAATTTCATCATGCACATTGACGAGATTTGTGTACCTAAAATGTTGTCCTTAACTGTTCCCATTCGACAGGCACTTCTACATTCGGTTCCTTTTGGAAAGATGATAGTACTCGATCTATTTGCCGATGTCAAACCAATATGGAAATCGTCCTCTCAATTTTATGACACTCCTTATGTGTGGTATGTAGCCGACTTAGTATGCTTTTAGTGTCTTTTGCTCGAAAAGTTGCTTTGTAATCAACTTCTATTGCCTAGATTCAAGTCAAGTTCCTTTCTTACTGTTCCTAATGGGTAGCATACAACAGGTGTATGCTGCATAACTTCGGTGGAAATATTGAGATGTATGGCGTACTAGATGCTGTGGCCTCAGGGCCTATTGATGCCCGCGTCAGCAACAATTCAGCAATGGTACACTTCACTTTGTTGCGCTGGTTGTTCATTATTTAGGAAGTTCTAGCGTGGGATTGTTCATAATTGTCTTTTTCTGGGTGCTTTTCTTTTCTTTTCTTTTCAATTTTTAATTTTCTCATTATCTGCTGGAATGACAGATTGGTGTTGGAATGTGTATGGAAGGGATTGAACAGAATCCTGTGGTGTATGAACTTATGTCTGAAATGGCATTTCGAAGTGATCGATTCCAACCTGAGGTAATAGAAGCGTTTTCATTTGATGAACTCTTCCTAGGCATATGTCGCCAATCGAAAGTGCCAAACTTGAATTACAACTAATTATTGTCTGATGACTTGACTTGCAGGAGTGGTTGATGGACTACTCACGGAGGCGATATGGTAAGTCTGTGAATCAAGCAGAGGGGGCATGGAAAATTCTTCAT
The DNA here is from genome assembly GCA_001909325.1 of Ruellia speciosa. NCBI lineage: Eukaryota > Viridiplantae > Streptophyta > Magnoliopsida > Lamiales > Acanthaceae > Ruellia > Ruellia speciosa. The sequence continues at coordinate 6,606 of MAYD01776681.1, forward strand.
CGCACAATATATAACTGCAGTGATGGAATCGCGGTACATTTTTTGTTTGTCCCTCAAATCATCATACAGTTGTTATGCTTCCGATGGGTTATGTCGGAATTGATTTTGTTGTAATGCTCACTCGATGAAGGACCATAACACAGACTACATAGTAAAATTCCCTGATTGGGATCCATCAGGAAACGCCCAACTTGGTAGGCCCAAAATAACCACGAGGCATAAGCTTGTGGGTGTAAGGCGAAGGAGTAGGTTTCTTCTCCATGAAACGAGCTCTTCCTTACCTCGTCCTCATTTGTGGTATGACAATAAGGATGCCATCCACGCCCTGAAGCTATTCCTTGATGCTGGAACTGAACTTGCTGAAATTCCTACGTACAGGTAATGGGTTTCTGCTGAAATTCCAATGTAACTAAAACCCCAACATTTAAGCATGGCAGGATTATAAGCTACTTAGATGTAAATTCGTTAAGTAGCAAACAGGGCCTCTTGTTTGGAGCGATTGCACTTTCACATGGTGTTTTCCGGCATGGGCATTCTAAAACCCGTGTCTGCCTTTTACTGCAGATACGATCTGGTGGATTTGGCGAGACAATCGCTCTCAAAGCTTGCGAATGAGGTATACTTGGATGCTATATATGCTTTCCAGGAAAAGGATGTGAAAGCTTTGAGTTCTCATTCCTTGAAATTCCTACAACTCATCCAAGACATCGATAAACTTCTTGGTACTGATGGCAATTTTCTACTCGGCCCTTGGCTTGAGAGTGCAAAAAAACTCTCAATGAATGCAGAGGAGAAGAAACAGGTTCGAATGACTTGAAATCCAACTTACTTTAAACATGGATGAATCTGTCCGATTTTGTACTCTAAGCCATATTTCTTAATTTAGTATGAGTGGAACGCAAGAACACAAGTGACAATGTGGTACGACAACACAGAGAAAGAGCAGAGCAAGCTTCATGACTATGGTATGCCTTATCTTGCTTGTTCTATAACAGCCTCGTTCCTTTTTGTGTTGCTGTTGATATAAATGTCTTTCTGCTTTGCTTCTGCATCAGCAAATAAGTTCTGGAATGGATTATTGGAAGGTTACTATCTTCCCCGGGCATCAATGTACTTTACACGACTGATAAAAAGCTTGCAAGAAAACGAGGAGTTTAAGCTGGTGGACTGGCGAAAAGAGTGGATTGCGTTCTCAAACAAGTGGCAAGCAGGTGCAGATACATACCCAGTGAAGGCAAAGGGTGACGCTCTTGCAGTCGCCAAGGCACTGTATGAAAAATACTTCACATAGAACATTCATAAGGTTACTGAAAAATGGGATCATTTACTGCTAGTTTCTGTACTCTACATTTGAAGTGAAATAAATAGTGTGCTCTCTTTGTAAGCTGCATCACTTTCAATCAATGGGTTTACAGTATTCTAAAAGAGTTCCATAAGCAGGGGATCACCGGCTGCCATGAGCTTGATCAACCTGATGAAATCTGACTCGGAGTTAACATTGCACGGATGCACAGCCGGTGCCTGAGCAGAGTAGAAACACACTGTGTTCGTCTTGTAAATCATGTCGTTCAAAACAGGGTCGAAATTGTGTGGTAAATCCATGGCTATGAAAAACATTGGCACCGCAATCTTGTGGTGGATTTCGAGATCCCCCACGAGGTCTACAAGATCCACAAAATCTGACACAAAGCGTCTAGGAACGTAGAAGACCTCAGAGCCACATAAAGCCAAGCTCTGCTTGCTTGGGCTGCTTTCCCTGTAGTTGACCTGCAGGTGTGCCGGCATTGTGCTCACGACCTTTTTTACCATCTCGACTTGCTTTGGAAGCCACACTGAGTTGTTTCGGGCCACCACTGGCATCGTTGCGGGCACCTGTATACAGTTGTAATTTCGTTACACAGAGAATGAGGGATGTATTGCAGGAAACATTATACGTGTATGACGTGGTACCTTGTTGGCTATCCACAACTTAGACGTGTCAGCCTGTGACAGGCTCCAGTAGTTCAAGATTGTATTGTCGTGCAGGAAGAGGAAGCCCTGTGTGTTGTTATACCTGTTGAATATTCGGGGCAGATACCTGTGGCAATCAAAGCAAATGTCAGTAAGACCATGCGCAAGTTATCAGGGATAAGCCATACTGACGGAACATACTTGTATACACGATCCAGTTGGCCCTGTTCGACTGCAAGGTCTGCATCGCCTTGTGTCGATAAAATAACCACAGTTTTGAATATCCTACCGTACAGCAACCTCCACTCTAACGCAATTTGCTGCACAGGTCCGCTAACAAACATAATCAACACGACATCGCCAAAATTTCTCCTCCACCGGATAAGATTCCCAATCTCGAAGTTTACAGTTCCGGAGTCCTCAACCCCAAGATGCTTAGAAGGTAACTTTTGCGGTACAAATTCCTTTTTATCAGCCATGCTGGTTTTCGCCTTTATCTTATCCATCTCTGCTGCCATTAACCTTGGCTGCAGGTACCCGACAGCGATCAAGTCTTCTAGCCATGAGACAGTGCACTTCACATCATTCTCATTCCAAAATCCTCCTCCTTCCAAAGAATAGCTTAAATCAAGTATTTTATCAAAGAGCTGTTTGGTCTTCGATTCCCAAGCAACCAAGAACTTTATTAACCGACCTACGTTGACATGAATATCTTGCTCTTCAACAAAAGGATACGACTCGGTTTTATCCTGCCTACGGACCGTTGGAGGATAAATAACGACAAAACCGCCAATCTCCCACAACAGCCTCTGTCCCCAATATCCCCTCAACACATCAGAAGCCATTTTGCTAACAGAGACGGGAAGCATCAATGCCCAAAACGCATCATAATGAAACAATGTATTGAAGGAATTGACCGGAACCATTACACCTTCAGGCAGAGCAACTTTGGGCGCCCGTTTGTCAAACTTGATGTCTAATGCCTCTGAATCCACCTTCCTAGTTGCGTAAAACACCGAATCGACATCCGGCAGGCCATCGGATATCCCCTGCTGTATGTATTGCCTTCCTCCAGACACTTCTGAATAGAACTCCTCATGACTAACCTCGCCTACATTCTCCAATGGCAGCCCTCTCGGCCAAACAGACCTCTGCCCAAAATGGACATAAGGATTCACAACGGTCCTGTTCGAACTCCCGCCTCTGTACTGAAAAATCCTCTGCTGCTTCGCTTCTGCACTTTCCAAATCCAAGTCAAAATGCTTCCCAAGATCCCCACCAATCACCTCGCCGCGATCATCGGCGTCAAAGATCCTCCTTGCACCGTGCTGAATGGCGAAAAGGTACCCCACAGTCTTCCTCACATAAGAATCGTAGGGCAAATAATCCAAAACCCTAAACCCCAAATTGGCCTGCTGTTCCAAAGACAAGAAAATTGCACCTTTCAAGCTCCAATCTTTGGGGGTTCTGGAATTCCCAATTGCCAAAACCTGCCATCCCTTGATCCTGACGAGGGATTGGAGGGAAATTGAGGGGTAATCGGAGACGGAGACCACAATCCACTGGCGGGAGCGGAAGGAGGCGTAGGGCGAAGACTTGTCGAGAATTGGGCGTACATTGGGATCAAGTTTGGGAAATTTGAGGTGGTGAGGATTCTGCAGGAGGTGGGATTGGTGGGAGCAGAAGACGGGGGTGGAAGTGGCAAAGGAGTTGTGGAAAAGGAAGAAGTAGGCGGCAACAGCGAGTGCAAGGGCGGTGATTACGCAGAATTTAAAGGAGTTATGGGAGGCCCAGGTGATGAAATCGAGATTGGCGTTGAGTTGGGGTTCAGAGGAGAGTGGGGTTTTGTGGACATTGTTGGAGGATTTGGATTTGGTGGAGGGGTGATCTTGGATAATCATTTGAATTTGATTAATGTGGCTGTGAGTGTGAGTGGATCCAAGTGATCAAGAAGTAGTTTCTGCTAAAACAGGGGTATTGACTAACTGTAATGAATTCGAAGGAGGCGGCTTGCAGAGAAACAAGGGGAGAGGGGACCGAAATGGGGTAGTGGGATGTCAAATGGGAAGTGGCATGAGGTGTAGTGTAATTAAGAAAGAGGTGGATCATGGATCATTATTCTTCTGCAATTTTTACTATACAATTGGGATTCTGATCCCACATTCAAACATAAATAATCACAATAATTTATCCATAATAATACAAGTGGTTAATATTGCCAGTGAAGAGATTTGGGTATTTTCTTTATTAAAAGAGAAGATTTGGGCATTAAATATGGGGCGAACATTAAATTAAATATTTGTCTAAATAATGAAGATATTTTTTTTAAATAATGTATGCATTAGTGCATTATCTGGGTAAATAATAAAGATGTTTGTCACAATATAAGTTATTTTAAATATTTTAATATTCTCATATTGCCCTAGTATCTCATAATGTTACATTAATTTGTTTCCAATGATTTGTTTTAAATTGGAAGGGTATAAGGAAGGGTAAAATGTGAAATTCATAACTTTTTTTTTTTGAATATATTCATGGGGTGGGCAATTAATTTCAAGCAATAATATACCAAACAAAATATCCACATATTGCCTTGAAATGACTTAAGAGCATATTTAACAATTAACTGGATTAGCAGATGATTAATATATAATTCCACATATTGCCTTGAAATGACTTAAGAACATATTTAACAATTAACTGGATTAGCAGATAATTAATATATAATTCAATTAGCTGGTTTTACTAATGACTGTTTGTAAAAAATGTTTGGTAAAATAGTTAGTTGTTATATAAATATGAAAAGTATCTATAAAAAATATATGGAAAAGTTAAAAATTATTTTGAAACATTGAGTTAGATGACTTTTCAAAAGTAACCTTTTGAATCGCAATATACTAATTTAAAAAATTGTTTACCAGACACTAAAATTAACTGTTTGAAAAGCTAATTATCAAATAACCTCTTAATTACATTATGAATACAAGAGAGCAAAAAACAAATTAAAATTGATGTCATTTTGTAATACCCCAAAAATCATGACTTTAATTTTTCGTGTGTGATTTCCATTAAACCAGGGTCCCACAGAAATTCTTAAGAGCTGGTAGGACTGGACTTGGATTGGTATTGGGCTAAACTGGGCTAGATATTCTTTTCTCCTTTCTTTTTCCGTTACCGGGCTGCTTGTGTAGTCCAGACGCGGTCTTTTAGGACAACAAAAACATTTCTTGGTGATTCAGACTTCTAAAAATAACTGACTTTGACTCTTATCTTGTTTTACCTTCCCTTAACAATATACCATCTCCATCTTGTCCATTTTCTCTCTGGAAGTTGAAGATTCAAGTAGGTGAAGTTAAAGAAGCAAGTTGGTAAGGTACCAACTTTGGGGAGAGTTTTCACCTCTTTCCTCACATTTTCAGCTCTTGCTTTCTTTAAGTAAAGTGTTTTACACACTTAGTATACCATTTGCTTGGCTTAGAATCGTTATTTAAGCTTCTTTTAAAGAAGTTTTAAGCTTCCAAAGTTCACTATGACAGTGACTTCTGACGAAGTTGGGGGTCGTTTTTCACTATCTTGGAGACTTCCTTTGTTTTCGACTTCTTCAGGAAGTTATAGTATGCAACGTCTATTTTCCATAGCAGCAAGTGGTTGGTGATTTGGATTTGGAATGAATCTTGTAGGGCTCGTAGAAGTTGGCTATTCGGTACAAGAAATTAGGATTTTCTACACTCTTCGATTTTTCTGGGCTAGCAAATGACAAGGCAATGACTTAATTTTTACAGAATTGTATTATGGGCATCTTATTGTACTTTCTGAAATTTTGGTGTAATTTTTGTGCTTTGTTTGGTGAGCCACGGGACTTGAGTGGGGCGAGGCTCGAGCGAGGCGGGCACAGTCCTCGCGTGGTTCGCAAGACCATAGATACAACCACACGAACCTCTAATTTTGTGTTGTTGGAACTGTTGTGTATTCTCTATTAATTCTGACTAGTAGTGATATTACCATCTGACATAGCTGACCAGTGCAGACTTATTATTGTGATTTTCTAAGGAATTCTGACAAGATATTATTATGAGAATTTTTATAAAACCTCTAGGGAAACTAAAATTTTTCGACTTTAATCAAACTGTGAGTTCTACTTTTACATTGTTTTCTGGACAAAAGTTTGGTTTTTATCAAAAGACATTTTGATGATTTTTTGGTAATTTGAATTGTTGAGAACTGTCCTACAGGATGTGAATTGTGCTTGAGTTGTTGATTTTGGAAACATCCTGTTAGGGCAGCTGGTTTTATCGTGGTAAATGCCTCGTTTTGGCAAATGCCATTGACCTCTGAACTTTGGAAAAGCCCCATTTAGGGTAGATTGTCGATGTTTTGACTTTGAGATGCCTTGTATGGGTAGAGATTGTTTTTGCCACTGTTGGTTGGGATGACCAGTGGCTTGATTGTTTGACTGTTGATCAATTGGTCCCTATGACGTTCCCCTTGCAGGGTTGAATGGACTTCATGAGAGTTTGTTTGATACCGACGGGTGATAGGCCCGTAGCATCCCAGACTAGCTGACGAGTCTGGCAGGATGCGTGCTAGGCATAATTTTCTACTACATTGCATTTAGATAGGTAGGTGTATGTTAGACTATGCATTATGTGCATTTTTAAATTATGTATTTATTTACTTCTTTATTTAGTTCTTTCTATATGCAGTTGGTTGCTAAATATTTCTGTAATTTAACTTTTTATACCAATTCATTTTCTTCAACTATTCAAACTCTTTTACAAAAGAGGCTTTCGTCTACGGGGGACCCCTTACTCAACTTTTGTTAACCCTCAAGTTTTTATGATTTTATTTCAAGTAATCCTGCTTGACAAGATTAGCATACATGGGCGGGGTGAGAGAAGACCTTTTATTTTGTTTGGTAATAGTTGGAGTAGACAATTATGTGTTTTGGAATTTGTAATATGTTGTGTATTGTACTTGTTTTTCGGGTATACTTAACTGGACTTGTGTTATGTGATATGAAAAATATGTTGCTGTTGTTTTATTTACGAAAATATTTATTAGATTAACTCACTTTTGCTTGGTATATGCTTATGTGATTTGTACATGCTTTGTTCTGGTAAGTCTAAGCTATATGACTACTAGTTTAGGTTAACCGGTATTATGACACGATGTACCCAGTGGAAATTGGGGACATTACACATTTCACACTCATATTAAATAAGACATCATCATTTTGGCCCTGTTTGACAAACAATTGTTAGCTAATAACAGTTAGGTAATTGTTATGACAGATAATTGATAGGTGATCTAGTTATCTCTTTTTAATTATTAAGTAAACTCTCGTCCACATTAAATAATGATACACAAGGATGAAAGTTTAGTCGAATTAGTTAAGTATTTAGCTTTTTAACTTTAGGATTGAAGTTCGATTCCCACCAACACATTCTTCTCCCCTATTGTCCCCTTTTGCATTTTGTGTGGGCAAACACTTTCCAAGCAATGGTGTAAAAAAATAATGATATTTGTGCACTTGTTCAATTCCCTTTAAAAAATGTAAAATTTATTAGATTATGAGTCCTTTAGGAAAGAGTTTTACTATATACCGCTTATTTTCCTAGCTATCGCTCTCTTTAGAACGATTTTACCCCTACCTCCTTTTGACCCCACCTCCAACCAAAATTCTCTCAAATTTTCTCTACAATAAACTTGAATATTCTAGCAAAAAATACTCAATTTGATGACGGATCAAATTTTATGATAGATGTAGCAAAAATTACGCCGAAAACATGGATTTCGCCTGAGCTAAGGTGGATCTCGCCCCGGGCGAGATGCCATCGAGTTGCCTTATTTCTCTTTCTTTAAAAAAATTTCTTTGTGCTTTTATGTTAAGTTTTGTATGAAATTTGTATGCCAAATTTTATTATTAAATTAATAAATGTTGTGAATTTTTGTAGAAGATGATGACGAGAGGTGCCAGAAGTTCTTGAAAAAATTACATGACTAACATTAATGTCAGAGTCAATAGGCCAAATTTTGACAGTAATTATAAACAATTGGAAAATTGTTTTAAAATAAATTAAAAAAAATTGGGCTAAAGTGAAATTTAGCCGGCGGCCACCCGCACGCCCGTCCCACCGACTGCCCCCCTGGGACTCCTCCCCAACTCGCCCTGCCTACAGTCCAGACGTGATTCTCCTTCGCTTGGACCCACTCCCTTCAAAATGCTTTTTTACTACATAAATGCGATTTTTACCTCCGATTTCGTCATGTCGTAATTGGTCATTTTTACAATTTTCGTAAAGTTTCATGTTCCAACTTATCATATTTCACTTGAGAGAGTTTTTTTTAGAGAGATAAAGTGGTGAAAAGGGAGATGGACAAAATGATCCAAAAAGGGCAATACATAGTAAAAGAGGGTGGTGTGTAATAATTTAACTTAATCCATTAATTATGTAATTTAATGGTCATTGTGTTACTTATTAAAACTAATGAAAAATAACATCAAATATTTGTTTCAAAATTAAAAATATTTTAATTTTGTTTATTTTAAATTTATCACTTAATAATTGAAATTGAGTTACTAAATAATTTAAATATCATTTAAAATTCAAGTTATTCAATTTTATCCATAATTGGACCGTAGAAAATACCAGTCCGGTTACTGTACAGATTTTGCTATTTTTCCACAATGCAGAACCGTTCAAAATGGGTCGGAATATGTTCAAAATGGGTTGGAATATGCTCAAAATGGGAATTTATTCAATTTTTCATATAAAAAATATACTATCCATAAATACAATAATGAACATATTCCCATATATATTAAACGGATTTGTATGTACAGATTCTGTATATAATCCAATTCCAGAAAATACTTCTACAGCCTACCTGGCAAGTAAATGTATACCATTAATGTGAGATATAATAATCGTTAACTTGTATGGTAAGTAAATTATTGCATTTAATTTCTTTTTGATAATATAGTCTTAAATTTATTTTCCTTTTTCTATAGGTCCACGGTCTAACACAGGAAGTGGTAAGCCTATTTCCCTCCGAAAGTGGTGAGCTGGCAACTGGGAGGAGATTGGGTGGAAAACAACTTTTGACTGCTGCTTAATCCATGCCACGTCATTTGCTAATGTAATTAAGACGATGGAGGACTAAATGAGGGATGATTAGAGGGCTTTTTAAAAATATTTCAAACTTAGTAGTGAATTGAAACGGTCGGGTGGCAAAGTTAGGAGATAAGCACCCATTTTGACAAGTAATTGATAGCAGTTAGTTGGTTATAATAGTAGATAATGAATAATTTATTTAATTTGAATTACTTGATTGTAATAAAATATTTGGTAAAATAATATTTGTTATATAAATGTAGGAATAAATGTCAATTGAGGCCTTAACGGCTGTGAACGTCGCTGTGGAGCTACCGCTGCACTGTCTGACCACCACCGCCGTTGATTTGCCATCGTTGCCTGTGGAATATTGAATTCATTTGGAGATTTTTGAGAATGGTGATGGGTGGACTGATTTGGGGAAGAAGATGGGTGGATTGATTTGGGGAAGAAGATGGGTGTTTTGAGAATGGCGATGGGTAGATTGATTTGGGGAAGAAGATGGGTGGATTGATTTTGGGAAGAAGACAACGTCTGTGATGGGTTTGGATTTAATGAGTGGGTCGGATTGGGTCGGGACGGGTGAGTCGAGTCTAGGTGGCGCTGTTTGACCAGGTTAATTTTAATTTTTTTTGTTAATGATTGACACACCAGCAAATCAAGTTATTAGTGGGTATTTGTCGTGATTAGTGAGCATATATGCCTTTTTCAGAAATTGTGTTACGAACGAGACTATTTTGGATTTTCGGTATACTTAGGGGACTAAATTGACATTTATTCCTATAAATATATAAAAGGAAATCCATAAAAAATATATAAAAACTTTGAAACCTATTTCAAAATACTGGGTTATTTAAAATTAGCATTTTAGGACAAAAAATCAATTTAAAATGTTATTTACTAAATAACATAGTCAGT
>MAYD01776828.1:0-10264 GCA_001909325.1 Ruellia speciosa
CCCCCCCCCCCAACAAATAATATCAGAGTTTGTTCCTGCATTCAACTACAATGTTTTTCATAAAGTTCAATTTGGAGAATTTTGAAGGTAAGGGTTCATTCACCACCTAGAAAATATATATGAATGGTATACTAATTCAGAGTGGCCTGAAAAAGGCACTCGCCGGTGTAGCGAAGAAACTGGCGGCTATGTCCAATGAAGACTGGGAGGATTTGGACGAGAAAGCTCTCACCGCAATTCAGCTTATATTAGCGCAGGACATTCTCTTGAAAGTTGCTCAGAAGAAAACCGATGCTACATTATGGTGTAAGCTGGAGCAGCTATATATGACCAAATCACTCGTCAATAAGATTCAACTCAAGGAACGTCTATTTACCCTTCGCATGAGTGAAGGATCTGTCATTCAAACTCATCTCGATGAGTTTAATGCTACTGCTATGGATCTGGAACACCAGGATGAAAAGGTTAAGGATTAAGATCTCGCTGTCCTCCTCATTTGTTCGTTGTCTCCTTCATACAAGAATTTTAGGGACATTATGTTGTATGGGAACCGCAATGCACTGACTTTAAATGAGGTTGTAACCAATCTCATGTCCAAGGAAAAGTATGATCAGGGTGCCACTTCCTCAACGAACCAACCAGAAGGCCTCATTGTTAGGAGTAGGAATTCGCAGAAAAGCGATCACGAGAGGAAATCCAATCTATCCAAGTCACAAGGGAAGAAGACCAGCCAAATGAAAATAGCGGAGAAGCTGATGTTGTTCACGAGCAAGTCAATGGCGAGATCGTCTTATCAGCACTGGAAGAAAGAAGCTCACGAGACGAGTGGATTATGGACTCTGGTTGTACATTCCACATTACTTCGTGTCGTGAGTGGTTTACCACTCTGGATGAGTCAGCAAGCGAAGTTGTGCTTATGAGGAATGATACGAAGAACGAAGTTAAGGGCATTGGCTCAATCCAAATTCTCGCTCATGATGGGTACGTCTACACCCTCGCTAACGTTAGATATGTGCTACAGGTGGAGCAAAACTTAATCTCGCTGGGTAAATTAGAAGAGCGAGGATATAAGATCATTGCTGATAAAGGTGTTATGAAAATCTTCACTGGTTCTCGCATTCTCCTTAAAGGATATAGAGTAAACCACCTTTACATTCTGCGGGGATCTATTGTTACTGGCAGATTAGATGTTGCCACATCCTCTATGTCTTTGCTTGGCGAGTCTAGTAAGACTTCGTTGTGGCACCAGCGACTCGGCCATATGAGTGAAAAAGGTCTGAAGATACTGGCGAAGAAAGGAGTATTCGCCAACCTCGCTATCAACGAACTTGAGTTTTGCAAGCACTGTGTGTTGGCAAGCAGAAGCGAGTCAACTTCACTTCAACTACCCATCGCGCAAGTGGTCCACTGGACTAAATACATTTGACTTATGGGGCCCTTTGCAGGTTCCATCTATCTCGGGAAAAAAGTACTTTATGCCGCTGATCGATGACTACTCCTGAAAGACTTGGGTATTTTTTATTGCTAACAAATCTGAAGCGTTGTCTATATTTAGGAGTTGGAAAACTCTTGTTGAAAACCAGACTGATCGACGCATTAAGAAGCTAAGGATTGATCGTGGTATGGAATTCTGTTCTGGCAATTTTGAAGTTTATTGCTCTGCGAATGGGATAGCTAGGCACAAAACTATGCCATATACGCCACAACAAAATGGAGTTGCTGAAAGGATCAATAGGACACTTCTGGAGAGCTCTCGATGCATGCTCTCCAACGCAGGCCTCTGGGACAAGCAATATTTGTGGGTAGAAGCTGTGTCTACTGCATGTTATTTGATTAACGAAAGTCCCCACTCAACCTTAGACTTCACTATTCTTGAAGAAGTGTTTTCAAATAAGTCTATTGATTATTCTAACTTACATATTTTTAGTTGTAGTGCTTATTCACATGTTAATAATGGCAAGTTAGCACCTCGAGCGATAAAGTGTATTCACAAACTGGTACTTAGTCGAGATGTAACCTTTGATGAACTAGCTATGCTACCTTCGAAGCAAGAAATCATTATTGCTCCTATAGAGAAGATCACTAAGCAATCTGAAGACAACAAGCTGCCAAACCTAGAGGATCAGCGAGAAGGTGGAGCACAACAGGAAGAGTTGGTTACACCAACTTCGTCTTCTTCCATTGATGACACTTCGCTAGCGAAAAATCGTCCTCACTATGAAATTAAGAAGCTCGCAAGATATACAGATGATTGCATGATAGCCTTGGCTTTGTCAATCGCCTAAGACATGGATTTCGTAGATGAACCTGAAAAATTCAATGATGCTATGTCTGGTAGTTCATCTGATAAATGGCTAGCGACTATGAAAGAAGAGATGGGTAGTCTTCACAGCAATCAGACTTGGCGCATTGTTGAACTTCCCAAGGGAAAGAAGCCTCTGTTGTGCAGATGGATCTTTAAGCAAAAACCTGGAATCCCCGGAGTCGAGCTACTTCGTTACAAAGCTCGCTTGGTTGTGAAGGGGTTCAGTCAGCGAGAAGGTATTGACTTCAATGAGATATATTCGCCTATTTTTGGGTCTTGTTGCTCAATTTAATCTTGAGCTAGAGCAATTGGATGTCAAGACCGCTTTTCTATATGGCGAGTTAGAAGAAGAAATCTACATGGTTCAGTCTGAAGGATTTGTTGATACAAACACTGAACATTTGGTATGTAAGTTGGAAAAATCATTGTATGGCTTGAAACAAGCCCCATAGCAGTGGTACAAGCGATTTGACTCATTTATGGTAAGCCAAGGATATTCACGCTCTCAGTTCGATGACTGCATCTACTTTTAGAAGCTTGGCCCTTCATATGTTTATCTTCTACTCTATGTTGATAATATGTTGATCGCTTCTTCGGACATGTCCCTTATCAAGAAGCTTAAAAATCAACTAAGTAGCGAATTTCAGATGAAGGAGCTAGGTGTAGCGAAACAAATTTTAGGGATGGAGATTTGCCGCAATAAAACTGCTGGGACATTTTGCCTTTCGCAGAATAAGTACCTTAATAAGGTCTTAAAGCGTTTTCACATGGAAAATGCTAAGGTGGTATCTACTCCACTCGCCCCCCACTTTCACTTGTCAGCGCAAGACTGTCCGCTGAATGATGAAGACATGAACTATATGGCCAATGTGCTATATCAAAGTGCAGTTGGAAGCCCAATGTATGCTATGGTGTGCACTCGCCCAGACTTAGCAGTATGGTAAGTCGCTATATGCATAATCTAGGGAAGAAGCACTGGAATGCTTTCAAATGGATTTTAAGGTACTTGAAAGGTACCAATGAAACACCCTAATTTTCATAAACCGGACATGTTACCGCCACACCTAACTTATTCTGTTGTGTCTTAAGCAATATTAATTGTCTTAACACCTTACTCATGCTATTTGAAATTTAGACATGAGATATGACCTGGTAGGGTATTGATAGCAGCTTGGAGGATCTACCTTCAGCTCTAGAATGGCTTGGGAATAAGTGGGATGCCCAGGTAGCTTTGTGAGGTTAAGGGAATTGTATTTAGATTTCCTTATGTGCCTTGAATGCTTTCATTCCGTTGCAATTGTTAATATTATTATGCCCTTACTGTACGATGTTACTCATTTATCAGCTTGTTATAATATTTAATTTCTTTTGGTTTCCGTATGTTCTTTTATTCTGAGTTGTGTCGTGAGCTGCGATCAGAGGGGACTAGTTTCCTGAAATCCAGCGTACTCTGATAGGATTAGATAATGGTTAAGCCTGAGCACAGAGCTTACTGTGAGGTTTAGGGTTAGATTCCATGGTAAGTTAGGTGTGGCGGTAACATGTCCGGTTTATGGAAATCGGGGTGTTACAACCAACGAACTCGGTCTTTGTTTTGGTATTCCTTCAGAAAGTGAAAGAGGAAACTCTAGCCTAATTTGCGGATATGTGGATTCTGACTACGTTGGCGATCTCGATCGTCGTCGCTCGCTATCCGCTTACCTATTTACTTTCAGCAAAAGTGCGATCAGTTGGAAGGCTTCGCTTCAGTCCTGTACAGTTGTTTCAAGTACTGAAGCAGAGTACATTGCCCCCGCTGAAGGAGTTAAGAAAGCTATTTAGCTAAAGAGAATCCTCGCTGAACTCGATTTCTCACGTCAAACTTTGAAGGTGTTCAGCGATAGCCAAAGTGGTATTCACCTCACAAAGAACAATCGATTTCACGACTAAACGAAGCACATTGAGATTAGGTATCACTTCATTTGCGATGTCATAAGCTTGCTTGAAGTTGTTGTCTCGAATGTTCATACCTCAGAGAATCCCGCAGACATGCTTACCAAACCGTTGCAATCCACCAAGTTCTAACACTGTCTGGATTAATCAATTTGATCAAGATACATTCTTAGTGAATGTTGCTCGCCAGAGAAATGGTTGCAAAAGTCTCACAACTTTCTTGGCAAGGTGAAGTGTTGAGATTTGTGCCTCAAAACCCCAACACTAACAATTAAGCAGGTGTGGTCTCGCTATGTCAAGCGGGGATTATAATTTTCCCCATATGTACTCACTTGTATTTTTATACCATATACATTCTCAAATCTGGAAAGATTAAAATAGATTTTTAATCTCTTTTTATGTTTCTTATTTAAAAAGTTTCTATTTCTTAAAAAATGATATCAACGATCAGATTTCATCAAATTAATATATAAACATTTTGTTAAAAAAAAATAGATATAAACTTTGAAATTTTGAAAAATATAAAAATTTATTCATTTTTTTCCAAAATCTTTTAAAAATTTAGTTTTGAACACTATAATTTTTCTAAATTGCAAAAGAACCCCAACCCCTCTGCTGCTATTGCCGAGGCCGAGGGGCGGAGACCCACCCCCATAGGTCTTTGACAGCGCCTATATCCCCTGAATTTCGTGGTGTTGGAATTAGCCTCCATTGAGATTTAATTCACGCTTGTGGGTTTTCCAAGATGAAAAAATTGTGAAAAAAAAAAATGTGAACTTTCTTTTGATTGTTAATATTGCCTTGACTGTTATAATAATCAAGATGGTGGAGCGTGAGTCGATAGGACACTTCTGCCGCTGAAGATGGGCGTCAAGGTGGGGGCCCTACTTCTTTTTTTTTTTTTTAATTCATCAATTCAGACAATTACATGTGAAGAATTAAGGAGCAAATTGCCTGCTAGACAGTATCATCTAGCAACTTACTAGATGAAATCTCATCATTCAGCTATTGTTTGTTGAAGATCCAACAATACAACAATGCAATGTTGTTGTGTTGTCAAATCTACGACAACAACATTGTTCTGTTGTTACATTGTTGTATTGTTGTTTTATTGTCAGATCAACAACACAACCCTTCATTGTACAAAAATCTTCCCTTTTTACACAATACACAATACAAACAACAGTTGGTATCACAACAAAACAACAGCCAACACCATGCTGGCTTTTGGTTTGTCCAGATGATAATTAGCTACCGAAGAATTAGGAGCAAGTTTTATGTTATCCGTCTATTTTCATCAACTCAGGTTTTTTGATGATTGAGTGAAATAGAGTCAAGAATGTATGTGTGTTTTATCTGTTAGATGTTATACGACATCGGTGGTGGTTGGGGTACCTTTTGTTAAGTTTTGGGGTGATTTTTTCAATTAACAAAATGGTTTTAAAAATTAAGTTTTTACAAAATATCATGATAAATATTTGAATAGATGTTTATACATTTCAACTTTTGAAAGTTCATATTTATTTCTTTTCAAAAACGAAATTGTATATCAAATTGAAGAAAACTCAATAGTTCCGATCCGAAGAAGACAAGAAAAAAAAAAGAGAAAGAAAAGACAGTTCATTATGGTGGTATACCAGCCGCTTGTTCTAGAACTTCCAGTCCTAATAAAATCATATAGATCCATAAATAGGTTTGTATGTATAGCCACTTCAGTCGTGCTAGTACTTTCTCGAAAGTATCTTTTTTTCTGAAAACATGATCAACCATAAATTATTATGTTCCCAAGCCTTCATCCGTCGATGCAGAAAATGCTCAAGTTTTCCATTCTCACATGAAGTCTTATATATCTCAATTCACAAATCCTAAAATATAATATTAAGTTCATAAAGCACTCAAATCTTCGATATGATAAAATTAAACAACCAACTCAAATAAATCAAATTATATATGTTATAACATAAACACTTTATGTCATGGAATACGATGCAACAAAAATGTTCTCTCTTCCTCACAACCCACATTCCCGTCATGCTTCATGATCATTCAGTTCACCTAAAAAGTTACAAAGGTAACCAATCAGCTTACACTGAATAGGATAACATAAAGATATCTTACAACTTACAGACATAATAACAAGGAATAATACATAAAATTTCGTAAGCACCAATATAATCCAATATTACTTCATGTTACATGAATCACAAATAATTCACAAACCAGAAAGATCGATAAGTTACGGCCCATTGTCATGTAACAAGCACTATGGGGTTACACAAATTATGGCCCTCTATCGTATCATTGTACGGTCGGGTTACACAAATTATGGCCCTCTGTCATATCATTGTACAGTGGGGTTACGTAGGTTGCTTCTAAAATATCGGTATACCTCATCAGGGGCACAACTGCCGAGAAGTGAAGAATCTATCACATTAATATCGTAGCCACAACTGTGATGCATACATAAAGGGTTCTCACAATACAACAATAACAATATCAACATCACAACATCTCAAATTTCACAAGTATCTCAAATATCTCATATTTCGCATATGTCACATACATCACATGGTTACGAAAGTTACAATTATTGGATCACCAATGTTATATGATTACAATTATCACAAAAGTTATATATTTTACCGTTCATACACGAGTAGTCATGATCACAGTATCAATATCATAATCATGGAAAATAAACTTTGATTGACACTCAAGATAGCTTTTCGGAAAGCTCAATAATTATACTAAAACTTCACAGAAGGACAAAAACTGGGAAACATAGAGAAAGGGCACCGAAAATTCCCCCGAACTAAATGCCGCCATGCAGGCGGACTAACATCGACATAAACTTCGAAAGAACAATTGACAAGGCAAACGATGTCAAAGAATTACCTACCACATATCGTTGGAAATCTAACAAAACTAAGTTTCCAAATAAATAAGAATCATTGCCAAGTTTCAAGGTTTTAATTCTCATTAATATAAACAATACAACTCTAAAAATTCAAAAAGACAGATAATCACGACTTTCTCAAAAAATCACAATTTCCAACTTATTGTTACCTTCTTGTCAATAAATCACCAAGTTCATAAAATTATCGAGTTATACAAGTTATCAATAAATCAACAACAGGGAACAATATTTTTTTTTTGAAAAGTAAGTCTTTATTGATGGGAGAAAGTTCTTCAAGGGTACAAATCAACACTCATCACTAATTCTGTCTGAACAAAGAATAAAGCAAAAGGAGCAACAGAGGAAAGATGCTTGGATAGTATTAAATTACACAATTTGGGTTTTATGGGTGTCCGGTATCAATTACATATCCTACCTTATGAGATTGAAGGAGGACGACAACACTCATGGTTGTCACATCAGTTAGAATGCCCTATGAAAGGAATCGAGTTACAAGAACATAGAAAAGCATCAACTACTTCCAACTTAGACACCTTCAAATAACCGAAATTGATAAAATATGATATTCATGCATAGATGAGAATTTCAAGATTTTTCAAATTGAACGAATAACAATAACATTATCGTGAATTTTAGATAACGAAAAGATGAAAACGTTGATATCTTCGAATTTGAAATCCACCAAGAAACAATATGACACAAGTGAATTAAAGACTTTAAACTTGGGATTCAATCAAAGAGATGGTTTGGAGTGGCAATAAATAGATTTTTACAGTAGGAATGAAGAAGGAGGTATAGAAAAGCACCTGAAAGAACAAAAATGTGTAATACAAATTTTCTGCACAAAAATGCGATGCTCATAGCAATCTTCCGGCATCAAAATTGTTGCACCAAATTGCAGTGCTCAACTGGCAGCTCTGCGATGTCTCCTTTTTTACCATAAGTTCTTCGTCTAAACTCTGATTTGAGATCCGCTCATTTCATTGGGAAGCTAATTTGATGTCAAATCTTCCTGTAAAATCTTAGAGCTATTGAATTTATAAAAAAAAAATTATGACATTATTTTGAAGTGACATTATTTTGAAGTTGCACTATCTACGCATCATTTGTCGCATCCAATTAAGTCGATTGGTTTCGGCTTTCCTTCTTTGATTTTTGGTTTAGTCTTCACATAGCACACTATCTACCAAGTCGATATCCATCAACTGGGTCCAAAGGGAACTGGATGTTACATGCTCTAATTCTAAAAGCGAACCAAACTGGTCTAGCGTGGGCACACATGAATAGAGCATGAGCTTCGTGTTCCACTGATGCTTGACACAACGAGCAATGATGGGAAAGGTAGGAGTGTTGATGATGCACATTGATTGCAGGGGTCAAACATTCATTGAACAAACACCAAATAAAAATCTTCACCTGAGGCAGTAACTTGAGCTTCCACATAATGTTGAATTCCCATGGAGCACTTGAAGAAGTTGGTTGCCTGCATTACAGAAAGTAGCAATTGTAGGCCAATTAAACTACAAAATCTCCAATAATTGCATAATTGCATAATGCCACACAAGCCTTTCTAGCATCCTAAAATCGATTGACGCGACAAATATAATCTTAGAAATTTCAAATATTGAAAATTAATGCTTGAGAAGGGGCTCATTCCAAGTCCATGTAGCTATATAAAAAAAAAGACATGAGCATCACGGATGATGACTTTGACAGAGCAGGAGAAAAGGCCAGAAAACGAGAAGGCATTAGTATCCACTTGTCTTTCAAAGACTTGATTCTTTCTCCATCTCCAACTAGACCTCGAAGCTTTATTTTAAGAGCTAGAAAACCTCAATGCATGGCTTTCCAAAGGGGTGAAGCCCACAACTTAGCCACTGCATCCAACATTGAGCAACCCTAATAATATCTAGCTTTGAAAAATCTGAGCTACCAACAATTGTGGTTGGGATAAAAACTATCATCCCTACTAGCCAAAAGGGCCTTGTTAAATAGGTCAAATTGGTGAAAGCCCAAACTGATGATATTTTTTTGCAAAAATATTTGTAAGACACCCATTGAATATTGCACTCATCACCATTGCTCCACTAAAAGCAGGGAACCAACTGCTTGATTTCCAAAAGCAATGACTCAAGCAATCTGTAAACACGCATAGCATTGAGTGGCAATGCATTAAACACAAATTGAACAAGTTCTAACTTGTCAACCAAGGATAATGATTTTTTTGCCCATCCATTAAGTCTCCTCCAATTCTATTTGTAGTCCATGAGAACACTCTAGGTTTGCCTCGACCCAGTGTAGTAGACAACCCCGAATAATTTGGGAGGTCATCTAATAGAACTTCTCGAATATTCAAGAGTGATGAAATCCCATTTGCCCTTGCCAGGTCCATATTACAACTTAAATAAATAGAAGATTTAGCCCTATTGATGGATTGGCCAAACACCCTTTTGAAGGTCTGAATGACCGATATAAAGTTATTGGCCGCTTACACCGTTGCTCAGCCAAATAACATTGTATCATTAATAAATAGCAGATGTGTAACCACAGGAGCATTCTGGAAAACTTGGAGTCTTTTGAGCAAACCAGAGATAACTGCATGCTCAAGAAAAGCCAACAACCCTTTCGTGTAGATTGCAGAGAGAATAGACAAAAGTGGTCCCCTTGCCTAATACCCTGTTAGGGAAATGAAAGCGACGAAATCTCATTAAGGAGGACTCCGTAGGAGACTGTGGATACCATCCTTAGAATTAAGTCCACAAATGAGTGAGCGAACCCCATCTTCTTCAACAGTTTTCTCAAAATGACCCATTCTACTCTGTCAAAGGCCTTGTAAGATCCGACTTGATAGATATACCATGCAACTTGCTTCTTCTAATTTGAAGGTAATGAAATATCTTCTCCAAAGCTAAAATGTTATTTGAGATTAGCCGGTATTTGACGATGTTTGCATTGGGGAAAGGAGAGAATCCATCTTGTATATCAATTTATTGGCAACCTCTTTCAAAGCAATTTTATAAAGAACAGTGCAAAGTGTGATCAGCCGGAAGTCCTGGCCTTTCGTGGGTTTTTCATTTTCGGAATGGCAGTAATGTAAATTTGCATCATCA
>MAYD01777113.1:0-10422 GCA_001909325.1 Ruellia speciosa
CAATTACAAACGCAAAGAACATAAATCTCTCAATACAAGTTTGTACTCACTCAAATAATTTTCCAGATTTTCTCTCAATGTAAATTTGATCAAATACACTCAAATATGTAATCAAAAACTCTCAAAGCAATGAGTGTATAAAACTCTAAAATTCTCTCCAATATTGTGTGGAAAATGATGTATATAAATTGTGTATCAATCACTTCATGCAAGGGGATATTTATAGCAGTAAGTGAACTCTCAAATCAGCTCAAAAATCCTCTGGAATAACCATCCAAAAAAACTGTCAAATAACTACCAAATTCGAAATCTGAAACTGTAACCGCCAAATCTTGTTGTTGACTGGATGTTAATAGGTTGTCGGAACAACTCTTTAACTACGTCTCAACATCTGCACAAAAACTCAAACAAATATTAGTAGCACCTGCTAATATTTTCAACAATCTCCCCCTTTTTCGCAGATGTTGGTCAAAAACAAAAACAACCAAATTTAAGCAATTTAAACCAAACCATAAAAGTTTATAGATTAAGAAATACTAATACCAAACTTTTACTTTTCTCCCCCTTTCTCATTTCTCTCCCCCTTTCTTTATTTTCCCCCTTTTTTGACGAAAATCTTCCAAAAAATAGCAAGAAGGGGTAAGAGATCAAGTCTCAATTTTTCTTCTAATTGTTGACTTCTTCCCACAATTTGTCTTGAAATTGGATCAGCATTTTTCCTATCTTCCTGAGATTTATCAATAAACTCATTAGTACCAGAAGTAGAAAAATTTGTACTTTGTTGAACCTTGTTTGGATCTTTATGATTTTCAATCTTTCGTTTTGGCATCCAAACTCTTTTGAATTTGATCTTCTTCTTGAGCTTTTCATTTGGCCATACAACTGGTCTTCCATTCATTAAATCTTTTGCAATTCGCAGACAGTTGTTGACTGTATATCTTGGTAACTTACAATACTCGTCGTCCTTGTGTTGTTTGAACTTTGTGGGGACAACGGGTTTTTGCAAAACAAAACTTACAACAGGAGTTAAATGATTATGTAAATATCCTGCACTTACAAATTTTGTTTCCTTTTGTGCTGAACCTTTCTGATAACCAATACCACATTGATCATTTGGTGGTTTTCCAATCGCTAAGACTTCATCAAGTTTATGTTTTCCTTTCATTTCTTAAAGTCGATCTTGAAGAACATCCACTTACTTTTGAAGTTCTTTCTTATCTTCAAGAAGTTGAACATTTTCTAGTACAACTTGATCCTTTTCTTGAATGAGTTGATATGTATCTGAATCTCTTGAAACTTTGTCAGCATTCAATTTCATGGCTTGATTTTCCTTTCGCAAGGCATCACATTCGGCTTTAAGTTTGTCATAGGAGAGACTAATGTCTGTCAATTGTTTCAACAATTTCTTCTTTTCTTTAACATCAATTTTCAGATTATCCATGACTTCTTCGCAAAATTAAGCAAGCTCATCAAAATCCAATTCCCTGATGTTATCATTAACAACATCATTAGTATCAAAATTTAATTGACTATTTTTACCTGATGAGGATATTCCTTTTCTGATATTCATCTTGGCAAGAAATGATCTAACTCAATAATCTTTAGAGTCCCTACTCTGATACCAATTGTTGGATAGCGTGGTAGTTTCTTGACGTGGTAGTAGATTGGTTGTTTGAACAATCCTCGAACAACAAGTAAGACAAACAAGAAAAGCAGAAAAATAAAGATCGAACACGTAATTTATTGACCAAGTTCGGACCAAACCGTCCTACTCTGGGGGATACCAATCCAAGATATTTACTAGACACTCTTAGACTCAAGAACACATGACTCCACTCATTGATTATCCTCACACTAGACACAAACTAGCAAGAAATATGGTTGTACACAAGCAGTCCAAACCACAGCGAGACACCCTATAATACCCCGTGTTATTAAGACCCCGAGTCGATGGAGAGGTAGGTTATGTCCCGGTTGGTAAGGAGGTAATGAGAAAAGAAAGTAATGGCATGAACGGTATAACGAGAACATATACCATGACTTTGGAAAAGTGTCGAGAATTGGGTAGTTGACCAATGGTCTTGAGATTTTACAGAGAGATTCCTCATTGAATTAGCTTCGTAACCCAAATTACGGATAGCAAATCGGAGGTCGGACGACAAAGTTACGACTCAAACTGTACAAGCTGCGCAGGCTGCCGCAGGTGAGCGGTTTTCAAGGACCGCTTGAAGGACTGCTCGTCGGGCAGCGGGTTCCAGAACCTTCGCGAGCGGTCGGGCGAGCGGTCCTTAAGGACCGCATGAAGGACCGCTCGACTGGCAGCGTCCAGAACGCGTTTCTGGAACATTCATGGCGGTGGAGGGTACTCCTAACCCCTCCAGAACCCTCCACCCACTCCTATAAATACCTGCCAACCCTCCCTTATTCCTCACTTCCATCCTCCTCTCTTCCTAAAGGCTTGTGAAGAAGCCTTGAGTGTTGAGAGCTTGGGGAGCCTTAGCGTGTGGTGGGGAGAACTTGGTTTCTCACCCGGCACCAGGTAAGGCCTCCATCTTCCCCTTTTCCCTTGCATTGATTTTCCCAAGGGTGTTTTGTAGCCTTGGGCATTGACAAGGGTGTTGGGGATCTTTAGTGAAGGTTTGGTTTTGGCGTGGGAGTGCGAGGGCAGCGATCGAGGAGCGTGAGTTCAAGTGGCGACAATCCAGGCAAGGGTTTACATTGAGTTTATAATGCTTTAATAGCGTAGTAACGTTTTCCCGACACGTATAGGTCAAGAATCGAGCATGCCGTTGTCAGGCGTCATGCTGCCCTTGTCCTTCGTGTTAGGGGTTACTTTTATTGCATGATCCTATGACATATTGATACTGTGTTGTATGCATGATATTGGCATGATGTTGGTATGATGTTATACTGCTTGAGATTAGGATCATGGCATGGTATAGTGCATGATTGTTGCATTGCCGGTATAAGGCTTTGGCAAGCTGAACATGTATGCATGATTGCATGAGATGTCCAGGGTTCGTCGCAGTGACCCGGCATGGCGGTCAAGTCATGTCGGAGGCACCCTTCTGCCGGTCGAGGCCAAGGGTTGCTTGCTGTCGGTCGAGACCGTTGCAGTGACCCGGCATGGCGGTCAAGGCATGTCGGAGGCACCCTTCTACCGGTCGAGGCCAAGGGTTGCTTGCTGCCGGTCGAGACCTTTGCAGTGACCCGGCATGGCGGTCAAGTCATGTCGGAGGCACCCTACTGCCGGTCGAGGCCAAGGGTTATGTCCATGGTCAGGGTCGGGTTTTGTGTGTGTTTTGTGTGTAGATCCTTCTGGAAGCGCGGCTGCATACTGGGACGGGCTTTTGAGCGGACTATAATGGCATAAACACATCTTACTATATAAAATATTTTGTACCTCAGATGGATCTCTGTAACTATGCTTTGGATTAATGTAAATTACTTTTATGACTGTTCTAGCAAGGAAGATGCGTACGCCTTGTATTAGAACGTTTAGACTGACTGGCCACCAGTCTAGGCGGGCTAATACGGCAGTAACGCTGCCCAAAAGCTTATGAATTTGGGGGCGTTACAGAGTGGTATCAGAGCCAGAACATGTAAGGGGAAAAACTTTTGAAATTAACTAGATAAACCGGTATGGTGAGGATGTGTGGGTGAAATTGCATATTGCATCTGCGTGCTGCATCCTTCTTTAGCTGCGCAACCCACAAGTTTGGTTATGGAATGATGAGATTCTATAACTAAAATGATGGAAATTCCGGAAGGATATATTTGAATGTGTGCATGTGATTGTTGATTAATTTTAAGAAATTAGTGGTTTAACTCAGTTTCGTGTAGGATGCCAATGCGACGTAAGATTTGCGTCATCACTCATTTCGGGGACGAAATGACCTTAAGGGGGGAGGAATGTAATACCCCGTGTTATTAAGACCCCGAGTCTATGGAGAGGTAGGTTATGACCCGGTTGGTAAGGAGGTAATGAGAAAAGAAAGTAATGGCATGAACGGTATAACGAGAACATATATCATGACTTTGGAAAAGTGTCGAGAATTGGGAAGTTGTCCAATGGCCTTGAGATTTTACAGAGACATTCCACATTGAATTAGCTTCGTAACCCAATTTACAGACCTCAAATCGGAGGTCGGACGACAAAGTTACGACTCAAACTGTACAAGCTGCGCAGGCTGCCGCAGGTGAGCGGTTTTCAAGGACCGCTTGAAGGACTGCTCGTCGGGCAGCGGGTTCCAGAACCTTCGCGAGCGGTCGGGCGAGCGGTCCTTAAGGACCGCATGAAGGACCGCTCGACTGGCAGCGTCCAGAACGCGTTTCTGGAACATTCATGGCGGTGGAGTGTACTCCTAACCCCTCCAGAACCCTCCACCCACTCCTATAAATACCTGCCAACCCTCCCTTATTCCTCACTTCCATCCTCCTCTCTTCCTAAAGGCTTGAGAAGAAGCCTTGAGTGTTGAGAGCTTGGGGAGCCTAAGCATGTGGCGGGGAGAACTTGGTTTTTCACCCGGCACCAGGTAAGGCCTCCATCTTCCCCTTTTCCCTTGCATTGATTTTCCCAAGGGTGTTTTGTAGCCTTGGGCATTGACAAGGGTGTTGGGGATCTTTAGTGAAGGTTTGGTTTTGGCGTGGGAGTGCGAGGGCAGCGATCGAGGAGCGTGAGTTCAAGTGTCGACAATCCAGGCAAGGGTTTACATTGAGTTTATAATGCTTTAATAGCGTAGTAACGTTTTCCCGACACGTTTAGGTCAAGAATCGAGCATGCCGTTGTCAGGCGTCATGCTGCCCTTGTCCTTCGTGTTAGGGGTTACTTTTATTGCATGATCCTATGACATATTGATACTGTGTTGTATGCATGATATTGGCATGATGTTGGTATGATGTTATACTGCTTGAGATTAGGATCATGGCATGGTATAGTACATGATTGTTGCATTGCCGGTATAAGGCTTTGGCAAGCTGAACATGTATGCATGATTGCACGAGATGTCCAGGGATCGTCGCAGTGACTCGGCATGGCGGTCAAGTCATGTCGGAGGCACCCTTCTACCGGTCGAGGCCAAGGGTTGCTTGCTGCCGGTCGAGACCTTTGCAGTGACCCGGCATGGCGGTCAAGTCATGTCGGAGGCACCCTACTGCCGGTCGAGGCCAAGGGTTATGTCCATGGTCAGGGTCGGGTTTTGAGTGTGTTTTGTGTGTAGATCCTTCTGGAAGCGCAGCTGTATACTGGGACGGGCTTTTGAGCGGACTATAATGGCATAAACACATCTTACTGTATGAAATATTTTGTACCTCAGATGGATCTCTGTAACTATGCTTTGGATTAATGTAAATTACTTTTATAACTGTTCTGGCAAGGAAGATGCGTACGCCTTGTATTAGAACGTTTAGACTGACTGGCCACCAGTCTAGGCGGGCTAATACGGCGGTAACGCTGCCCAAAGGCTGATGAATTTGGGGGCGTTACACACCCTCTCTAATCAGTTTAGAGTTACAACACCTTCTTGATCTAAATCTCTCTCTAGTCTATAATCCCAGAATTTTTCAATACAAAGTTTTCCTAAAACAATGAAACCAGAAATACAAAGAATATCTAATCACAAGATACCTCTTTGAAATTCCAGCATAATTGTTTCGTAGTCAGAACAGCAGAAGAACAACGGCAGAACTACAGCGGGTTCTTGAAATGATTCTGGCAATCTTGATCATATAGAACTCCAGCAATCTTGATCACATAGAAACAATCAACAATTCTTCGACTTGTTCTTCCAATCAATGTTGTGATCTAATCTTCAAACAAATTAAGATCTTTCTTCTTGATACAATTACAAATGCAAAGAACATAAATCTCTCAATACAAGTTTGTACTCACTCAAATAATTTTCCAGATTTCCTCTCAATGTCAATCTGATCAAATACACTCAAATATGTAATAAAAAACTCTCAAAGCAATGAGTGTATAAAACTCTAGAATTCTCTCCAATCTTATGTGGAAAATGATGTATATGAATTGTGTATCAATCACTTAATGCAAGGGGATATTTATAGCAGTAAGTGAACTCTCAAATCAGCTCAAAAATCCTCTGGAATAACCATCTAAAAAAAACTGTCAAATAACTACCAAATTCGAAATCTGAAACTGTAACTGCCAGATCTTGTTGTTGACTGGTTGTTAACAGGTTGCCGGAACAACTCTTCAACTATGTCTCAACATCTGCACAAAAACTCAAACAAATAGTAGTAGCACCTGCTAATATTTTCAACATAAATTGCATTTGAGGTTCGATAAATAAAAAAAATGGAAGTAAACCCTGCATCCAAAATATTGTCAATACAACAAAATAATAATATGGGTTTTCTCGACCTCACAAAAACCTTGTGAATAGTAATTTACCCCCTAACAATTCGATGGAGGATTCTTCTCGCAGCCTGAAGCCCTACCTGAGATGCAATAAATAGCATTATTAGTCATGAGACTAAGTAAGGAAGGCACACAAACCAAGTTATGCAATTCACACAATTCATGCTAACCAAGTCAGCAATATCTTCATATATACTAATCAATTGGTTGGGTTAAAATTATGCAACATGCATAAATTATAAATCATGTTATGCAAACGCACAAGTTCAAACAGAGTAAACAATGAGCAGCTTAAAATTATGGAGTGAAAATTATGCAACAAGCAACACCCTAAATCTCTTGTCTTATATTTTCGACGTGCATGAGTTACAAGGGGTGCCATATGTGCCTGTACACGAAATTGTTGGCCATGAGGCACACATGGTTAATCACTAGGACCCCAACTAAATCTGCGGTACAACTCAGGACCATATCACTATTGCATATACCTATCTGCGGTACTGCTCAGATAGGACTCACTTAGCGTACTCCACAAACCTGGGAAACCTAGCAATTGAAAGAATAGAATGGATAGTCAGGAAACCTTACTTGGTTACCTAATTTCTTGTTAAATACTTTAATCTTGAAAAAACCTAAGTCCAGTACGGTTGGAATCACCCAAGCAACATAACCGTCCAAAGGTAGTCTCGGTCAATGGTGAGAAGGAACCACATTGTGATTATCCAATTGTATCATAAATGACGCGTGGATCTGCTAGTTCATAACTCTAAAATTTGGTAGGGCCAGAACCCCCGTATGATATATTCCTCATACGACTGACACTCAATCGATGAATGAGTTGGGATCCACTAACACGATTCCTCATTTACTCTTAAATTACCGGTAAACCTCATTTAAAGGGAGATACCTCAATGAGTAGAATAGGATTACTTGGAAACTAAATTCCCTAGTGGTATTAGGCTTAAGGTGATCAATCCAAAAGCAATCTAGAAGGGTCTTCACTCTTTGTTCCACTTTACGTATTTATATATTTTAATGCGACGCATTAATGTAATTAGTTTTGTTATTATAATTTCATCTGTGTATTTGTCATTGCCCAATCCGGCACAAAGATATACAAATCGTTGTCTGCAATTGGTAGGCTTAGTATCTTGCATGCGATATCAATTTCATATGAGGATTTATTATGCACATGCCAATGATAGCGCATAAATCAGGTAATCCATACCAGATAAGAAAGAAATTAATTAACAGGAATTAATTTAAATAAAACAGTTAAATAAAATAATTTAATGGCACGAAATAATTTAAATTTAGCCGACCAAATAAAAATTGGCACTTTAATAATTAATTGAGACCTATGAATGTTCGAGTGTAAATTTCCTTACCTTTAATCAACAGTCTTGAAAGTTGCAGAGAAATAAAATCCTATGCCTCGACACAACTAGAAGGTGCCTGAAAAACCTACAAGCCAAAAAAGTCTAATTAATTATTCTTTCTAAAAATAGTCCATAAGGACTTAGATAATTTAAATTGCCTAAGGATAATTAAAATGAAAGAACACTTAAACTTAGGTCCACCAAACTTAAATTAAGTCCAATGTCAAAGGAGTCCAAGAGGTTAAACCTAGATCCAAAATTAGAGATCCAAACTTAGAAATTCATGAGGCTATCGAAATTCCCAAAGGAAAGAAAAACCTTGATTGTCGAAATTCAAGGAAGAAAAATCAAAGATTTTGAAATCCCTCAAAATATGTTTTTTGTCTTCTATCGAAATCCAATGTTAGAAATCCATCTTTGTTGAGATCCAAAAGAGATTCCAAGATCTACTTTTAAGTTCCAAGTCTAACTTCCTTCCTTAAGTCAAAAATCTCATGCCAAAGTTAGAACTTGATCCACGGTCCATTTATCAATTTCGAAATTCTCCCACAAATTTCGAAGAATTTTCTTTTAACATTCCATCAATTTTCTAACTTCTCAATTCAAGTTCCAATGTCTGAACATCAAACCCATTTCATTATTGTTACAATTCAAATCAATTCCAATTCCTTCCCAAACACTTCATTAAATATTTGGGTGTCTAAAATTGTAATACCCCGTGTTATTAAGACCCCGAGTCTATGGAAAGGTAGGATATGTCCCAGTTGGTAAGAAGGTAATGAGAAGAGAAAGTAATGGCATGAACGGTATAACAAGAACATATACCATGACTTTGGAAAAGTGTCGAGAATTGGGTAGTTGTCTAATGACCTTGAGATTTTAGAGATTCCTCATCGAATTAGCTTCGCAACCCAATTTACGAATCTCGAATCGGAGGTCGGACGAGGGAGTTATAGCCAAAACCGTAAGACTGCGCAGATATGACCGCGGTAGCAACCGCGGTACCGACCGCGGTAGGCGACCGCGGGACCTGAAACTCGCTGGAAAAACCGTGGTCAGGTGTCCCGCGGTCGGGTGACCGCGGTGGATGACCGCGGGACATGCAGAATGGTCAAATTTCCAGATTTTTCTTGGCTCTTTGGGATTTTTCTTCCATTTCTCCATGTGATCAATTCTAGATCCCTCCTTGGCTTCTATAAATAGCACCCTACCCCTCCACCATTTCCCATACCATTCCCACTTCCATTTCCTCTCTTCCTTTGTACTCTTTTCCTTTCTTTTCCTTCTCTTCCTTCCCTTTGCGGAAGGATTCTTGAATACCGACGGGGAGGTTCTATCCAATTGAAATCTTGGATAGTCTTGAATACTAAGGGGAGGTGCTGTCCAAGTAAAGTCTTGGATAGTCTTGGATACTAAGAGGAGGTTCTGTCCGAATGAAACCGTAAATCGTACGTCGTGGGAAGCCACGTAAAATTCTTGAAGAGATATGCAAGCAAGGATTTACATTAAGTTTATGTTGCTTTAGTAGCGTAATTACGTTTTCCTAACGAGTTAGATTAAGGGTTGAATGTGACGTTCCTAGGCTTCATATTACCCTTATACCTTGTTCATGTCTTCGGTTTTATTGCATTATAGCCCTATGCCTTAGGGTGATGCTTAGAGTTGATTAAATAGCCTGATATGCTTACGTTCGTATGTACTCGTTATATTCGATCGTTCACTCGTTATGCCGTCGTAATGCCATTATAACCTTTATGATGAACATGATATTATGGCATGATGATATTATGTCGTTAGATACGTGCATGGCATTGGCATGATGTTATAATGCTTGATATGAGGATCATTGCATGATGCACGATAATGCATAGCCAATATGTGGCCCTGGCGAGCTTCGACATACTTGATGGTTATAAACTTATGGCTTTGGCATACTGTGATGAACTTGACTGTTTATGATTATATGCGCCGATGTGTGGCTTTGGCAAGCCTGGACACGTGTAACGAGATGTGATCCTGTGTGAGCTAGTATGTGGTTTGGCAAGTCTTGAGTGCCTGACGAGGTACTGGAATATGCAACAGTATGTGGTCTGATATGCCGTATTTGATCATGTTGTTCATGATATCATCATTTACACTGTGACTATGTATGGATGTGGATGCCTTGTGTGGATGAGTGATGTGCCTGTTTTTGGTTGTAAGCACTATATTTGATTATCTTGATATGATTGGTTGCCTGTATATGTGATTGTGACTCTGTGATTGGGCGCTGGCTCGGTGGTCTCGCTGGACTGTACTCTTATCTCGTGTACTGTGAGGGGCCCCAGAATCAATCATCCGCGTGTGAGTATCTGATCCCAGTTCATAAAGGCCCCGGATTAGACTCTCACGGGTTGAGTATTCAGGTCGTGGACCCAGTACTCGTATCAGGGACAGGCACCCGGACCTTGGCCCAAGTGCGACATGATTGAATGCGCTTTGTTACCATGTGAGTTACTGGCCGTGTGCGGTAACATGAGTCACTGGCCGTGTGCGGTGACTGAGCCCCTTGTAACACCCGGTGTTACTGTACACAATTTCCGAATTTTAATCGGAAATAAAGTCCCAAAAATAAGTATAAATTTTTCGTGAATTAATTATTTGGGAATAATTAATTTTTAAGAT
>MAYD01777123.1:0-23159 GCA_001909325.1 Ruellia speciosa
ATCATCTAAATGGATCTAAGGCTCTAAAATGCATCAAAATATGAAGAACATGAAGATGAACACTACAAATTCAGAAATTAATTCTAAGAACAGAATCAGCAACAGAAATTCAAAATGTAGAATCAATCCACCAATTTATTTCCAGAATCAAATTCAGAGCAATTCAACATGCAACAAATCTGTCTAACAATGCAAAACAATAAAAAACAACTAATCTACTAAAGATCGATCAATCAAAACTATAATTTGAATTGCAACCTAAACATGTAAACTATTAGGCAATTCAAAATCATAGTCAAGATCAATCAGGGGTGCTAGGATGAATCTAATGCAAAACATCTAGCAAAAACCAATCTAATGCCAAATTGAATCCGAATTGATCCAAGGCAAAAATCTAAGAACACACCAACCTACTTATTGGAATCTTCAAGTAACTGCTCCGATGGAAATTGATTTCTAAATTAACTGCCAAAATTGCTAATTGAAACTTCTAACTGGAAATTCTAACTAAAATCTCTAACCCCAAATCCAGCTGCATGTGCCTCTATTTATAGATCCACAAGTCTTCAAATTTACGCTCTAGTCCTTGGTCTTGAATAGTCTTCCATCTTGGCCCTTCTTCGCATTATCTGCATCAATAAAATGTCCAAGAGAAACATGTGCATGTGATAAAATAATGCGGAATTAATGGATAATAGATGTGTATAAAAATGCGTAAATGCCTTGACCACCTTTTTAATTAATTGCATTTCCGCATTTTTAATAGATAATAATAATAATAATGCGAAAATGCGTATAAGATGTGGAAATGACAAGAAATGCGTAAATGATGCGAAAAATGCATGTAATGTTTCTCCTAGACACTATCGAGTATCACATTTATGAAAGATCCGATTCTCGATTAGATAACAATAATCGCATATTTGAAGATGCGATTTGCGATTCTGAATGAAATAATGCGATAGTGCTCCCAAGATTCGAATCTGCGATAAGGATGCATTAATGCGGAAATGCTTCATGAATGCGATAACGTGGAAAAGATGCGATAATAATGCGGAAATGGGTTAATAATGCGGAAATGCATTAATGATGTGGAAATGACTCAAACATGCGATTCTCGATTCCTGAGCCTATAGTCGAGTATTAAAACACTCGATTATGCAAGTACAGACCCAATACTCGATCATCATTCACAAGGCTTAAGTAAATTCTGAACTTCCCTTTAATATCGATAATCGAATATTTTGAATTTGCAACATTGAAACTCGATTCTCGATTACACTAATAATACACGATTATTAGCTTTAAATTGAGAAAATCCAATTTCACTTGTGACTTGTAAATACTCGATTCAACTTCTCACAAAATTAAGATTTTAATTTCAAAATTCAAAATCAATTTATCATTAATTAAAATCTGATTTCCCTCCAAAAATTCAACTATGCTCAGGACCTTTTGATTATATGAAATGCAGCCAAAATTCACAGGTGTTTTATTAAAAACCAAAACTGGAATATTAATTCCTTATTGCAAAACTGTTGCACAAAAACATGGAAACTGGAGTAATTTCTGAATGTGGATTAATAACAATTCACGATTTTGTACCGATCAACACTTAGACTGAATTTACTCATTTTCCTTATTCCAAAGTAGTAAATGCTATCAAATACGAGGCAAACTAGCCAAAATAGGCCATAAAATAAACGGTAAATGATGGTCAAAATGACCAGCATCAGGTATGGCCATTGTCGTAGCATGGGTTCTACGACAACACCGAACTTGGAGCTAGAATTTCTTAATGTCGAGGCTTGCAGTAGGTTTCCCTTGATCCTACAACAAGCACACCTTAGTGGAGTGCCATCCAATGGTGGTGCATCTTAGTGGATCGACTTGTGTATGTATATATGCATACTACATGAAGACAATCGAGGCACTTCTCCAGTATACACTTCGAGCACTCCCTATTAGACACCCTCTCGGCTGTGCAGGTAACCCCAACCTTCAACCCTCGAAAGCTTCATTCTTGAAATTTCAGAATCTGTTGTCAAATTGCATGTTGGTGTCTTGATGTGAGGAGTCATCTTGCATGTTGAGTTCAAGGGATTTCCAGGAAAAATTCTCACAAGGCCGAGAGAATGACCGTGTGAGTTAATTTGCAAAAGTTGTGTTTTTCCTCATTATATGGGATGTGGAGGCGTAAGGGGTCATTGATCATTGCATGTGGTTCGGTTTGGTTAACAGTTGATTATTGGAATTTTTATCCATCCTCCCAAAATTTTCCACGGTTCATACTTAGATATGGATTAAGAATTCTGTAATGTGGTTTTGTTGGATTTAAGGTCATGACAATGTTCTTCATGTTCTTGCAAAAATTCATGTTGATCTTCAAAGTGTTCTTGAAATTTGGATGTTTGATCCATTAAGTCACGAAAGCATGGAGGTTGAAATGTTAGTGGCCTTGGGATTTAATTTGATGGGCCTTGGACTCACTTATGCATATTGGACCTAATAAGTAGTTTCGGACATAGGCTCAACAAGTGGACTTGGACAATTGAAGCGTTGGACCTCGGACTTGTTTATGCTTAATGGACTTAAACATTGTAATGGGAAATATGGATTATGGGCCTTGGATGTGTATATTGGACTTTGAACATAATTAATTACAAGTGGTTTGGGATTATAAGTCCCTAACATGATCAGTTGTAGAACAATTAAATCTACAAGATTAATCAGCAGTTGTTGGAAGCATTATTTTATAATTAATTATCCTAATCTTGCCAAAAGACTAATTCAGGACGGATAATTAATTAAGTTCTATTCTGGTGTAGGGATAGAAGATCAGTCGGGTCAGTGATCTGTAGCGATTCAGTACTTGGTTTCAATGTTGATTTTTCAATCAAGAATTATAAGATTGTAGATAAAGGTAAAGATTTACACTTGGGCACCCATTAGTCCCACAACGTGACCTAGGAACCTAGAATATTTTTATTCAGGTCTAGGGCTTGTTTGCTCATTGTTTAATTAAATGCATGAATTGTGTTATTCGATTATTTGCCCTGAATGTCTATCTGTGATGCATATGTCACGTGCATTCAATGAACCATATCTGAAATTGGTCGGCATGGAAAAATACTAAGCTTGTCAATGTCGAGCAAGTGATTTTCCATTCCTTGTCTCGAGTTGAACTACGACATTTCAAAAAGTGTAAATAAATCAACGATCGATTAACGGTAATTGATGCATCGCATTTAATTGGCTAATCATGTAAAGTGAAAGATAGAGTGGTGACCCTCGATGTGTACCTGTGGGTTGATCGCCATAGGTTAAAATTCCACCAACATGAGGCTTGCCTTCTGTATGCTTTCCTGTTCTACTCCTCGAGGTCGCTCCCTTATAGGAGGTTTACTGATAATTTGAGTCCAGGTGGGAACGGATAGAAGGTAAGCGTACACGGGGTGCACTGTACGTGAGGCCGTGATATCACTATCCGTATCTCAGGCACTCGGGGAGTCTAGCTGCACGTGGTGGGGGTGATCCACGTTGCTTAAGGCCATAATGACTCCTCAACTCACCTAATTGTGATAGCAGGCTAGTGTGTCCTGCGTCTCTTCGGTTGGTTGAGCGTATGGATAACACCATTATGTCCCTTCACACACTTTAATGTTTTGGTGTACGATTTAGGGCGGGGTGATTCCTCCCAGCTTGCACCTAAGTATTTACCTTTTGATCAGCGAGGTGGTGGGTGGTACCTCTCGCTGTTCAGTGATTTTGGTTACCCGTACTCTATGGTTTATTATTTGCAATTTGTCTGTATCACGTGCAGTAACGTAGTTGCAGTCAAGGTTATATCATGATTTGCATTCATGATGGTTTAAGGTTGTGTCTTACATTGGCTAGAGCATCCACAAATTGGTTATGTTATGCAATTCTTCTTTAAAATGCATGGATTCCACGATTTTGCATCCGTATTGCATCTCGGGAATAGATTTCAAACCCATCGTACTGTATGATGGAGATACACTTGACGTGGCCTTGCATTCATACTCACGTACATGATTGCATTCTGATAAGGACAAGTTTCCTATCATTTTTATGGGTTTCGCTTGAAAAAGACCATTGCGAGCATTAAAAAATGGTGCAAAAATGTTGAAATGTGTGATGTTTTTGTCATTTGATTATTTGCCTCGGAAGGGGCTGGTGTTTCTCATTCTTTTCACAAGATGTACAGGAAACTCACTAAGTCAGGAGGAATTTGATCGGCAGATTGGGGTGCGCTGGAAGAGCAACATTCACAAAAGATTCCGTTTCTAAACAACCGCCTACTTTTGAGGAGCTCAAGGCAATTATTACTGACCATCTAATAAAAGCGCATGTAGAACCTTGATAACAAAGGGACCAACTCTTTGGCTTCCGAGGAATCTAGGGATTTTCTACTATAAATACCTAGAGTAATTGCTCAAGAGGGCAAGAATGGTAGGACGGATCAGTTCTCTTTAGTGCAATAGATAGTTAATTCTGTTCATTAGTTCTCGTAGTAATAGTAGTTGGAAGGATCGAGAGATCGACCTTCCCTTTCGTTTCTGTTATTGTAGTTAGGATTTAAGTACTTTCTTGCATTCATTAGCGTTTAAAACTGCAGTTCAATTTCAGTTTAGTCCAAGTAATTAATGAAGTATTTCTTTACACTCTAAATTCCATCCTTAAAGAAGTTACATTTGCAGCTCGTATTATTGCATAATATTATCTTTCAAGCATTGTGCATCTGCAGAGTGACTAACCTAAAAACTCTTGGTTGCTGTCTAGCATCCAAAAGGACAAAGGTTTAGTTTACATATGGCATCCTTAGATTTAATTCACCGCACTTTCGCACTTACCCTCCGCATGGCTAATTAAATCCAC
The DNA here is from genome assembly GCA_001909325.1 of Ruellia speciosa. Lineage (NCBI taxonomy): Eukaryota > Viridiplantae > Streptophyta > Magnoliopsida > Lamiales > Acanthaceae > Ruellia > Ruellia speciosa. Next base: position 4,900 of record MAYD01777123.1, read on the forward strand.
AGAAGTGACCCCTCTATGGCCAGTGGTACCTGGGACTCGAGCGAGTGATTTAGTGTAACCTTACTTTACACCTCCCACAGGCAAGGCTCACTTAGTTAGCACTGGTTCATTTCGCTCTACTTCACATCTACTTCGCTGAATCGAACGTCCATCGTATGGTAAGCACTCAATCTTCTCAACGGATGACTGGTTACCACTCACTCATTCATTCCTTGAGTTTAACCTGGTACTCACCAGTTAAATAGGATAAGCTTCAAGAGCTTTACTACCACTGACTTGTGCACTTGCGGAGCACCTCTAAACTCAATCAGACATAATCACAAGATAGGTGGACAATTAAGTGTAAGCGTATATTTTGAGGTGGTCAAGCTTTTATGGCGCGGTTGTCGGGTATTGATTGAGACAACAATCGAGTGTCCTTCAAACGTTGAAAGATTAAGATTTGCTTGTCGTTTTACTTTTAAACATTTCTTTTACTAATTCTTCATTCTTTTATGCCCAGGAGAACAGAGGAACTCTTTTCACTGTTATCCAAACCTGAGCGATCATTTCATCAATGACTGCGGCGAACATGAAGTCAACCCACCCCGGGCAAAACTCCTAACAATCAACACAGAGCCATGGCCGACCCACCAAATCCAGACATCATTGAATTACTCATGACTACGCGGCAGCAACTGGAGATACAGATGCAACAGTTAGGGGGCCGTGTCGATGCCATCGCCAGACAGCAGAGAGAAGCCCAGAATCACACTCCTCGCCAAAGCACCCATGTGGTCAATGAAGAATAGGACCCACGAGAGTTTGAGGTACCACTCAAAGAATGACAAGGAGTTGGCGAAAACATTAGGGCCAAACCTGCCCGAAACCGGCAAGCTCAGCCGGAAGGATTTGATGAAGAGGAAGATACGCCAATCATAGAAAATCTGGGGTTACAGTTCGATCCTTCAATCCTGGAATTAGAACAGCCTCAGATTGAGCGATGTTCATTTGAGCTCAAACCCAGTATGATCCATTTGATCGAGCAAAGTACCTTTAGTGGAAAACCGTCGGAGAAGCCTTACGAGCACATCACTCAGTTCTTACAAAATTGCGGAACAGTGAGGATAAACAGAATGTCAGAAGATAGGAAGAGGATCCGACTCTTTCCATTTTTGCTAGAAGGAAAAGCCGCTGCATGGTTCACTAAGCAGCGAAACATCACTACTTGGGATGATCTCGCTAAAAGATTCTTCGATCAATATATGCCCCTATCGAAAATCTTGGAGCAACGAGAAGCCATTACCCACTTCGCTGCTCGAGAAGGCGAAAACCTATTCAAAGCATGGGAGAGGTTTAAGCAGTTGCTGGAAGACTGCCCAAATCATAATATCAATGCCTGCAATCAAATTCACACCTTTTACAATGGGGTTTCGGATCAAGTAAAGGACATTTGGATACTGCGTCTGAAGGATCACTTTTGGACCTCACTCCTCGAGAGGCCAGGGCAAAAATCGAGAAGATGGCACAAAATCGTGCCAAACGGTCGAAGACTAGGGGACGAGCAAGGGGAAGTCAAGGGTTATATGAAGTAAGCCCTGAAGTGGCACATGATGCTAAGCTTGACTGCTCCCAAAAGCAGATAAAGGATATTGGGGTCACCCTCCGCAAGCAACAGCAGGTCATGGAAGTGCTGTCCAAAGCCTGCAATGTAACACCTGGTGTTATTGTGAAGAAATTAAGAAAAATTAATAAATATCTAATATTTATTTATTGTGGTGGAAAAAGGAAATATTAAAAGGATTTGGGGCCAAAATGAAGTTTTTAAAACTTTTGGGGTTAAAATAAGAATAACAAAAAAATTGGGGTCATTTTGAAAGATTCAGAAAGTTTGGGGACTCGATTGAATTAAGAGGAAAAGTTGAGGGACTTAATTGGAATTTGGTTGGTTTTGATTTCATTAGAAACCAAGAAATCAAGACAGAATAAGAGACAGAGGGCACGTGGTGCCTTTTGTTTTTCTCTTCTTCCAGTCATGATTTGGTTCTCCTCTTGGTCGTGATTTTGTGATTCTTGCTTCACTGATTGTCGCGATGTCGTGATTTTCTCTGGGCATCCGTTGTGATGTCGCATTTTTTAGTCGCGTGAGTGGAATCGCGCGATGCTTGGTGTCGTGACTTTGGCCACTGGTGTCGTGATTTTTGGTTGAGATGTCGTGATTAGGGTGAAGGGTGAAATGCTTGTATATAAGCAATCCCCTTTACCACTTGGTTCAATTATTGCTAGATTTGGAGTTGCTCTTCTCGGCCGAAGGTAAAATTTCTCAAAACCCTAGATCTCGATTTTTCCTCTCTCGGTTATGTTGATTTTGAGGATTTTGGGCTCGATTATTCCGTGTTAAAGTGGTGCTTGATGTTTGTGATGAATGCCCGATGAAGGCTAAGAGATGCCGAGGGCTTGGGTTTTGGTAAAATTCCAGTTTCCCCAATTAGTTTGGTTTAGATTATGAGTCCCGGTGGTTCTTGTGTTGCAGTTGGGTTTTTGAGTGTTGGATTTTTGGTTGCCCGATGATGATTGAGGGTTGTCGGTGTTGTTTGGGTTCTCAGTTTCAGTGGGTTTGAGGTTCCTTTGTTTCCCCATTTCATTTGGTTTGAAGACATTGGGGTGTGTGGTGAGTTTGAATGTTCCAGTGGTGCATACCTGTGTGTGAGTGTGCACTGATTTTGGTTGATGTTTCCAAATCTATGTTTCCCCTTTTCCTTTCGGTTGCAAGACCGATTTTGGAAGGTTTGAAGACTTGATTTGGTTTGGGTTGGCCGATGACGAGTTAGATCAAGACCGATCCGAGGCCCCTAAAGTCGATTTTTGGTTCATTTGATGGTGGTGTGATCTGGGTAGTGTGTGTATGAGTTTGGCAGTGGGTCGTGTTCATCCGGGTTCTTCATTGCTCTTGCTTGCCTTCATGTTGTTCTTGGTTGATTGCCGTATTTGATCTTGAAAAATTAATTAGTGTTGGCTTTGGGCTGATTAAAATTGAATGCGGTTGGGCCGGAATTAAATCAGTGGGCTTTAGTGTGTGGGCTCCAATAATTAAATTGCTATTGGGCTTGGGCCTTGCAATTAATTAAACCAGAATTTTGACTGGGCTGAGGCAATTGGGCTTGGGGCTGGAAATAAATTAATTGATGGATTCAGAGGTAGTTGGGCTATCGGGCTTGGGCCGAAAAAATTAATTGATTTGGGCCAGAGTTGTTGGATCAGAATTTTGTGATGGGCTGGGCAGATGGTTGGATCTGGACTTAATTAATCCTAATTAACCTAATTAATTGGGGTTAAGGACTAATGAGACATTAATTAATTTAACCAATTAATTAAATGTTTTCTGCGATGATGAGAGGTATGGACAAGTGTTCTCGATTGCAGATACTACACTTGAAACCTCTGAGCAGTCCAATAAAAAGAAATGACAACCATTGGGAAATAATAATCAAAGGGATTATTAATTTAATTATTGAAGTAACAATTAAATCAGGACATTTTGAGTTGGATAATTGATTCAGAAATATTAATGTCAGTTTATTTTGGTTCAAGGTATTGACAATCAGTTTGAACGGTGGGATCCAGATTTCAGTTGAAGAGTTAGAAGACTGTAGATAAAGGTAAGGATATACACTGGGCACCCATAAGTCCCACATGTTTTAGGATAATTTTATTCTAGGCTTAAAAATGTTTATTCCTTACCAAGTTTTATTTTGCATTTAATTGATTTATTTCATTAAATCTTTAAATGCATGGAAGGTTTATTGATTTGATTAAATGATTTTATTATGCATTTTAATTTGTTAAATTAAATGGATGAATAGATTTATATTTCAAATACATGTTTATTTGAAATTATATGTTGGAATGCTTCTACGTGATTTATCATGTCATATGCATTCAATGAATTGATGTTGAAAATGGATTTTGTATGGAAATGGTAAAACCTATCAGTGGTCGAGCAAGCGGTCGCTATCCCTTGTCTCGAACTGAACAGAGGCAATGCAATAAGTGGAAATGAAGGGATGATTAATAAAATTTGATGCATCGCATTAAATGAGTTAATCACGTAAAAATGGAAATAGAGTGGTAACCTAAGAATGATGTTTGCCTGTGGGTTGATCGCCATAGGTTTATGTTTTATCTACCAAACGAGAAGTTTCGACTTTCTGAATGCACTACACTACTTACGAGGGTAGCTCCCTTGATGAGGTTTATCGGTAATTTAAGTTTAGTACAGGGGTCGAATGGGATGGTAAGTGTGCTCGAGGGTGGGTGAAGCACGTGAGACCGCAGTTGGAACCATTCGATCTTTGACCCTGGGAGAGTTCTAGCTTGTCCGATTAGGTACATCGGGTTTCCAGCCACAATGGCTCTACCCAAGTACTTGAAAAGAGGTTGTTGGGTATGGTTCCGGTACGGGTGAGCCCTACCGTGCCTGCACATCAACCTATATCCCGAATGTGCTGCAGTAGGCAGGTGGACCCTATTGTATGTACATCACTGGTTACCTTACTCTCTATGAATGATGTTATGTATGGTCATGCGTTCTGAAGCCGAAAAGGTAATGGTTATGTGATGTAATTGAGTTTATCATGTATGGCTTGCGCTCCCTTGTGCACATGATGAGCTTCTTGTTGCGTTCGGGTTTTGAGTTCTCGTGCATGGCATAAGATGAATGATTATGACTTTCATGTTCTGAATATGAGTTCATTATGTTTTACGCATTCTTTTAAAGTTTCACAAGCTTTAATTCATGTTTCCACTTGAAACTGTGCATTCATGAATTTTGAAAGGCATTTCAAATAAGCATCGAAAGCATGCATGATTTTAAAGATGCACTGACGATATGCATAAGTTTTGAAACCCGTTAAGTCAACGTATCAGAGACGTTCTTAACGCTGCTCATGATTCATTTCCATATGCATAGCATGGTATATTGTGTGTGTTTCTTACTTAGTCATTTTCGACTAACGATGCTAGTTGCATCTTGCAGGTGACCAGGGTCGGAGGATATACCTCCTGGTCGATGAGCATACGGGTTGAGGTTGAACCTCTTGGGCTTTGGTGAGGCTGAGTGGACATAGTGACTTAGCTGTTTGTGTGATTACATTTCAGTTATTAATTGTGTTATGCACTTCATGCCTCATAAATGTCATTTTGTTTATGCCTCATAAATGTCATTTTGTTTATCGGCTTGTACTAAATAGCCGAATCCCGGATGTGGGATATTCTCTTGTATTTTAGCAATGTAAATCAATGCCTGTAATAGAGTATAGGTATTAATTTGTGTGACTTGGGTGACTGACTATTTCTAAGTTTTAATACGGTGAGCTGAGATCAGAGGGGACCCGTTTCCTGAAAATCCAGCGTACTCTGATAGGATTAGATAATTTGGTTAAGCATGAGCACCGAGCTTACTAAGGATTAGGCGTAGAGTCCGAGGTAAGTTAGGTGTGGAGGTGACGTGGCCGATTAGGGAAAATCGAGGCATTACATGCAAGGCTGAAGCAGTAGATACAGAAGAAGAGGAAGGTGGAGTGGAAGATCAGATCGCACACCAAGCCTCATAAGTGAAGACAGAAGAAGTAAGCTTCATCGGACATAAGCGGTTTGACGATAAAAGGAATGGAGGACAGAATAAGGAGGTGTATAAACCTCCCAACATGCGATATCAAAATCAGCAGAGCCCAGCCATTCCACAACCAGCCTTACCTAAGCCATATCTTCCACCACCTCCATGTCTAGCACCCTTCCCGTGTCCACCACCCTATCTCATGACACCTACCATTCCGCTCCCTCCAAAAAACCTATGGCCTCCATTTCAACCACTACCACAACCTCCAAACCAACCTCGACCTCAGTGGCAACCAAAACGACCTGAAAGCCTGGAAGAACTCTTCAAGAAAAACTTGATAGACCAGTAAGAGTTTCAAAGGAACACCTAAGCAAGTATTCAGTTGCTCGAGCGACAAATCGGACAGGTGACCAAAAAAGTTCACGAGTGACCACCCGGTACCTTAGCGGCAACAGTAGATAAAAACCCAAGGGAGGTGTGCAACGCGGTGAGTGTGCAACCATCACCTTAAGGAATTTAAAGTCTTATCCACTACCACCAATGCCGTAAGAGAATGAAGGTTCTTAGCGACCCAATCCTGAGGAGCAACCCTTCGATCAGCAACCTGATGGCAAACAGGATAAGCAGAAAGTACCCAAGGAACCACCAGTGGAAGTCCTCGGGCGAGTACCCTACCCACAACGACTTGTGAAGAAAAAGGAGGATAAAGAGTTCGCTGAGTTCCTAGAAACCTTTAAGAAGTTGGAAGTAAGCATCCCTCTCTTGGATGCTATTACCCAAATCCCTGTTTACAGGAAATTCATCTAGGATCTTTTAGCAAGGAAGCGCAACATTGATTTGGAAAGAGTCAGCGAAATCGAAGAAGTAAGCGTGCTTGACCTAGGGAACCTGCCTTCAAATAAATAAGATCCCGGAAGCTATGTAATCCCATGCAGTATTGGAGCAAAATATAACGCCCCGATTCCCATAAACCGGACACGTCACTGCCACACCTAACTTATAATGGAATCTAACCCTAAATCCCACAATAAGCTCGGTGCTCAGGCTCAATTATCTTATCTTATCAGAGTATGCTGGATTTCAGGAAGCCATGTCACCTCTGATCGCAGCTTAGCATACTTAGAATAAATAAAGCACATTGACATATGAAGATTAAATGTTGGTTACAACTACGGAAATAAAGTTCACGTCTCACACCGAGATAGGGCCAATTCGTACAAGCCGTTTAATTGAAAGCAACAAATAAAGGTTTGAGAGTAAGTAAATATACACATAAGTCTGAAAGCTAAAAAGTTCTCTCAACCTCACAACCCTCGGGTATTGGCTCGATCCCTTACTGCATCGGAGGGATATCCTCGCGATCATTCGGTCCACCTAAGATGCAATACTAGCATCGTTAGTCGTGAGACTAAGTATAGAATATATACAAGTCAAGTAATACGAGTCACATGATATGAGACGCCGGGGTAATATCTCCATAAATACTAACCCGGGATCAATTTAAAGTATGCAATATGCATAAGTTGGAAACATGCAATGCGATGCATAGTTCTAAGATATGAGCAGTTAAAATTGTGACTTCAAATCAATGCAACAAGCAACACCGAGCTCTCACTTCGTCGGAACACTCAGTGCTATACATACGTACTTGGAACTACTGGCCAAGTATATATATGTACTGTTAAATGTCCCCTCACACACGACTACCGCGGCACAACTCAGTACACTGTCGACGCGTACATGCGAACAGTCCCCACTTAGCGTGCTCCACGAGTACGGGAATACCGACATTCATAGAGTGGATAAAATAATCAATCTCAACGAACTAGAGTCAAGGGTAGATGGATTCACTCGATTGATACCACATGACCAATGCAGTCTCAATCGACATAATATAGAGGAACTACATCCAATAGTTCACACTCAAACTATTCTTAAATTATCGACAAACCTCATGTAAGGGGAGCTACCCCCGATGAGTAAAACATCACACAAAGGAAATTATAGAAGTTCATCACTCTAGCCCCACACATAAGCTTAAGGTGATCAGTCCAAAAGCATCTGATAGATCCACTCCATAATTCCGTTTTACATAATTACATCTTTTAAAGGATGCATTAATATTCAATTATTAGTCGTATAATAATTCTTATTATTTGCCAAGCCCAAATCGACACAAAGATAATAAGAATCTTGTTATTCGGTAGGCTTAGTATATTTCATACGATCCCAATTTACATGCAATGTGTCTTATTCATATGGATGACAATTAATATCACACAAGTATCCAATTGCAGATATCGCAATTAAATAATAAAAGCGAGTAAGTAAAGTATGGCATGCAAAAATTAAATTTACCCGGCCGAATAACACTCGGCACTTTAATAATTAGGTGAGACTTATAGTTGCCCAATGTAATGCATCCATACCTTTATCAACCACTTGATAAAATCTTGGAGTAATAATCCAAACACAAACAGGGTCCTATACCGTGATCTCAATAACCGAGAGAGCCTAAATAATTATCCGGACAAAGTAGTCTATAAGACTTGAACAATTAAATGTTCATGGATAATTAAATAAATGAGATGGGTTTGATTATTAGCCAATTTAATTAAATAGAGTCCAGTGGGTTTGAGAAACTGATCAATGTAATTTGGGTCCAATGGGTTATCATTTAAAAAAGCCCAAATATGTAAGCCCAACAGTAACAAAAAGGAACAAGTCATAATCGAGTATTTGGGTTATGAGTAATAATAGAGAATTAAGATAAAGGAAGAGGATCGAGGATTGCAATATTACAATCGAGTATCCTCATGATCGAGTATTTCCCTTCTTGTTTGTTTCCCAAATCAGCTTTTGTATCGGAACAGTACAGTTGCAATTAATTTCAAGTCCGAAACCACACAGTACCATGACTGCGTAAAATTGGCTTATTATGGATTTGAATCTCAGGATTGTTCAAGGCAAAATAATTAGTTCAAGTCCATGCTCAATAGTTCATAATTTCTTCATCCAGTTCTTGAGAAAATGTTCAAGTTCAATCCAAGCAAAAATGGTGAAAGGCGTGGAAATGTGTTTTCCTATTATTTCACATGCTCCGCAAAATGAATGGTGAGTTTCTAACTCATTATTAACTCTGAAAGTGTAATACAAGGTTTTAACAAGAAGATCTAAAGTTCGGAAAATCGGTGAAGTGGGTACAGCAAAAATGGTGCTATAGATGCGAGCATGAGATGAAATGAACAATATTAAAAGCTTTATACCTTAAGAATAAGGGAAATTGGGTTACTGGAGTTTGGTGCAATTCCACAGCTTGAAGGTTGAAATCACAGTGAAGTTGTAAAGAAGGTGAAAATGGAGAAATGGGGAAGATGAAGATGTATTTGGGGCACAACCCTAAAAGGAGGGTATGGGGTTTAAATAGACGTAGGGTTAAAAGGTTAAATTGGAAAATAAGTAAATCAGGTACAGAAGGAAAAAGAAGAAAATCGAGAATGGGTTTACTGTTCATAATCGAGAAATACGTGGAAAATGGAGTATAATCGAGAATTGCATTGTCGCTCTATGATCGAAAATTTACCAAGGCATGATTGAGTATTCTACTTCAGTCTATAATCGAGAATTATGGCCCATGATCAAGTCTTCTGGCGGGAAGAGCAATAATAGAGTCCTTTGCTGTAATCGTGAATTGAGAAGGATGGAAGGATAATCGAGTCTTCTGCGTAATCGAGAATTTAGGCGTGAAGGGTGATGATCGAGGATCATGTTTTATTACTGCATAATCGAGTATTGGACTTCTGCTATATATCGAGTCTTTCTACCTTGAAATCGATATTCGAGTCTTGTGCCACATAATCGAGTATTTTGAGATACTCGATTCTCGATCATCACAGTGTTTCCCTTTTTTTTTTAAGTCTGGATTTTTCTCGTGATTGCTATGGTTCGGTTTCCCCTGTCCACTGGTGCATCGGTATGGGTCTTAAATAATTATTGGTCACATTCACATTTTTATTTATTAAGTGTCACCCCAATGGAATTAATTTAATTATTAAACTAAATTCCAAATTTTCAAATTAACCCATAATCATGCGATTAATTATCCGGTTAAAATTAATTAATAAATTTTAATCCGGTCTAGTAATACGGGGTATTACACAGAAAGACAAGAAACCCACAAGGCCCTGTGTGACCTCGGGGCTAGCATCAATCTGATACCCAAATCGCTATATGACAAGCTAGGCTCAAGGATATAAAGACGAGTCGGGCACTGATCTAGTTGGTCGACAAAACCTTCAGAGCCCCGGAAGGAATTGTTGAGGATGTAATAGTCAAAGTGGACCAATTTTTATTCCGGTAGACTTCTTTGTAATGGACATGGAAGCGGATCGAGAAGTGCCTATAATCCTAGGATGACCGTTCCTCGCTACTACCAGAACCAATATTGACTTTGATAGCAGAGGACTGCAATTGAAATTCGAAAATGAAACCATCAACTTCGATGTTGCTGGAGCCATGAGAAAGGCAGACTTGGATGACCCGGAACGGCTCACAAAAATTGACAATTTGGAGGAATTAGCAGAATTACTGAGGGAGTTGAGGCGAATGGAAGAAGAAATCGAGGAATTTAGTAATGATGAGTAACACTCTAAGTGTGAGGAGGTTGCTACCTCGGTCGCTGAGCTAAAAGAACTTCCTAAGCACCTGGAATACCAGTTCCTTGGCGAAAACTCCACACAGCCAGTTATCATCGCCAAAGGTTTAACTAACTCACAAAAGGAAGCATTAGTGAACTTGCTAAAAGAAGAAAGGAAAGCCATTGCATGGTCAGTTGAGGACATTCAAGGAATTAACCCAGCAGAATGCATGAACCACATTCTGATGGAAGACAACTATAGGCCATGCAGGCAGCCTCAAAGGCGACTAAATCCACACATGCAGGAGATAGTAATGAAGGAAGTCATAAAGTTGTTGGATACAGGGATACTCTTTCTATAGGCCATGCAGACAGCCTCAAAGGCGACTAAATCCACACATGCAGGAGATAGTAATGAAGGAAGTCGTAAAGTTGTTGGATGCAGGGATAATCTTTCCCATAATAACGAATGGGTGAGCCCGGTACAGGTAGTTCCCAAAAAGGGTGGAATGACATTAGAAGCGAACGAGGAGGGCGAGCTAATCACTACTAGACCAATAAGAGGATGGTGAATATGCATTGATTACAGGAAGCTGAATGAAGCTACTAGAAAAGAGCATTTCCCGCTCCCTTTTCTCGACCAGGTTTTGGAAAGGCTCGCAGGGCATGCCTTTTTTTGCTTTCTGGATGGATACTCAAGGTACTATCAAATTGCTATAGCACATAAAGACCAAGAGAAAACAACATTCACCTGCCCTGGAGGAACCTTCACGTACAGAAGAATGCCTTTCAGACTTTGCAATGCCCCAGCCACGTTTTAAGGATGCATGTACTCCATAATTTCCAAATTACTAGATGATTGCATTGAAGTCTTTATGGATGACTTTTCGATTTTTGGGAAGACATTTGAAAGCTGCTTAGCGAATCTGAAGAAGGTATTAGTCAGGTTTCGGAAGTCTCAACTAGTACTCAACTGGGAGAAGTGTCATTTTATGGTAAGCGAAGGTATTATCTTAGGACATAAAATCTCTGAACGAGGCATAGAAGTGGATCGAGCGAAGATTAGCATTGTCGCTGACCTACCACCGCCAATAGACGTCAAGGGAATTCGTGCTTTCCTTGGACATGCCGGATTTTATCAAAGGTTCATTAAGGACTTCAGCAAGATGGCCACACCTCTTACTGATTTACTCTGCAAAGATGTTGAGTTTAACTAGACACCACAGTGCCAGGAAGCCTTCGCTTCCCTCAAAGAAAAATTGGTTTCGGCTCCCATCATATAGCCACCTGACTGGACACTGCCCTTCCAAATCATGTGCGACGCAAGTGATTATGCAGCAGGAGTAGTCCTTGGGCAGAAGAAAGAAGGCAAACTTCATGTCATCTATTATGCAAGCAAGGCCTTCAACGACACACAACGAAATTACACCATCACCAAGAAAGAATTATTGGCAGTCGTCTTTGGATTTGAGAAATTTCACGAGTACCTAATTGGCTCTAAGACCATCGTGCACAGAGATCACTCGGCCATCAAGTATCTACTAAGAAAAAATGATTCAAAACCACGGTTAATCCGGTGGGTTTTGCTACTGCAAGAATTTGACATCCAAATCAAGGACGGAAAAGGGGTAGAGAACCCAGTCGCTAATCACCTTAGCCGGCTGACCGGACAGGAAAAAGGTGAAATCACAGAAACATTCCCTGATGCGAAACTACTTGTTGCCACGGAGGACTGACGGGAGGACACTTCCCCTCAAACAGGACAGCTTACAAAGTTCTGCAGAGTAGATTCTACTAGCCAACTCTTTATCAAGATGCTCAAAAGTTCGCCAACAGCTGCGACGTTTGTCAACGGCTGGGAAACTTAGGGAAAAGAGATCAAATGCCCTAGTGACCAATTCTGGAAGTCGAATTGTTTGATGTTTGGGGAATCGATTTCATGGGACCATTTCCCCCTTTATTTGGAAATCAGTATATACTGGTCGCCGTGGACTACGTATCTAAATGGGCTGAAGCGGATGCCCTGCCCACAAATGACTCTAAACAGGTCATCAAATTTGTGCAGAAGCACATCTTTACTAGCTTCGGATGTCCCAAAGCCATCATCAGTGGCGGAGGGACACACTTTCGAAATCAATGGTTCACTACACTCCCTGAAGAAATACAACGTGCACCACAGGATTACTACTCCCTACCATCCACAAGCGAAAGGACAAGTGGAAGTGACCAATCGAGAGCTCAAGCACATACTAGAAGCAATCGTAAGGAGAAGCTGAAAGGAGTGGTCCAGAAAGTTAGATGATGCATTATGGGCCTACAGAACCTCGCTGAAGACACCTATCAGAATGTCATCCTATCAGCTGGTCTTTGGGAAGGCATGTCACTTGCCTTTGGAACTTGAACACAAGGCCTACTGGGCATTGAAATTCTTAAACTTCGACCTTAAGATTGCCCAGGAGAAACGAAGAAGTGCTCTGGCTGAGCTTGAGCAATTTCACTTAAAGGCGTTCGAAAATGCCAAACTCTATAAGGAACGAATAAAAGCCATCCATGACAGGAAGCTTAAGCACAAGGCATTCCAAGTGGGTGAAAAGGATTTACTCTTTAACTCACGATTGAAGCTTTTTCCAGGGAAATTATGAACACGCTGGGCAGGACCATTTGAAGTTGAGGAAATTTACCCCAGTGGAGCAGTCAAGATCAGGAAGTTGTCGGAGGAGGAAGGATTTGTAGGTAATGATCATAGACTTAAACCATACATTGAGGGCGAAGTAGGGGAGATCGAAGTGATCTCCCTGAACAGTGCTTAGCGAATAAAAGCCAGAATCGAGCTGTCGACTCACCAAAAACATAATGCTCGCAGGGGCTAACCACACTTGCATTTCCACCCTTCTTCTTTTTTCTCTCCTCTTGCTAATTTCGGGTGGGCTTGAGCGAAAGCGAATGCTGGGAGGATTTGGTGGAAGCGACTAATAACCCTGGTGCAATACACCGCTGCACTCTCTTCCCCTTTGGGCGGGAAAAGTTGGTTTGATTATTTAATATTAAGTGTCACGTCTTTTCAGTCACATCGCTCAGTTGAGTATAAATTCCCCCACCCCTTCGAATTCCGACCTTCTCCACTACTCTTCTCAAGACCTTTTTAAAGCTCAATTTCTCACTGCACTGCATCCTCTTCAATCGCATTCTGAAATTTCAAAAAACCTTCTCTTTCAATACTCTAAAGCAGTTGTTTGAAGCATTCATCTTTGCAAAGCAAGATTCGAGGTAAAAATCTCTTTTCCAACTCTTTTAATCACGCGATTTAGGGTTTTGGTCATTCATTTTAGCGCACATTTCCAATTTTGTGAAACCCTCGAATCGTTTCTTTCAAGAATCTATCAATGGCACAATCACCAAATCCTGATCCTACTCCCTAGTTTGAAGAGGGAAGGGAGGCAAGGGCGGTGACCATCGGTATTCCCTACTTCAATCCTGATTCATATCTCCATGATAATCCACACACCACTCTCACAATTCAGGTTTGCAAGATTATGGCCAACTTTTGCATTCATATCTTGTTCAAGCCTGGTGGCTTTGTCCTGAAGAACTCACCTTTCTCTGGAAAAACATGATACCGCCTAGGTCTAACACTTGGGCTAAAGGTTTGGAAGGTGGATCACAATGTCGTACCCAGGATCCCCCACAAACAGACATCCCTGCAGGTCTCTAATCACTCCTAGAAAGGGAACAGGCGAAGAAAGGAAAAACACAAAAACTAGGGAAAGAAAAAGTCCAGTGGCTGAAAAAAGATGGGACAAGGAAAACTGAGAGCGAGTATTGGCAGGAGGTTGAGCTCAAAAAGTAACTCACCCGGTGAAGAAACAAGGAAGCGAAGGAACAGGCTAAACCCCTAGTGAAGGAATGAGCATCAGGTCAATTAAAGCCTGGAGAGCTCACTGAACACGAGATTGACTAAATCGCCCGAGCACTACACGTATCTGAATTAGAGCAGTTGGCAAAAGACCCAGAACTGGTTTCGCTGGAGCAGCTAATCGATCAATTTAGCTCTGAACACGAAGGCCCAGACGATTCATCTAGTCCCGATTTAAACTCGCCAAGAGTAGACATGGCCACCAACCAGGAACAGGTAGCGATCCCCGAGTTACCAGAGAGCCCAACTGGGGCGTAAAGTCCTACTGAAGCGGCAGACCTGGACGAACAAGCCAATCCAGAGCAATCTTTAGCACCCCCTCACGACTTTAAAAGCATCGCAAGCCGAGCACCTCTTGCCCGGATACCCTTGCAAGCTTCAGACCCATTAGAGGGGGAATTCACCAAATCATCGAAAAAGCTCGGTCTACAAACATACACCCCAACAGAAGGAGTGGTGAAGATAGTAACTCCACGATCGCTGCCCCTCGGGAAACTCTATGATGCACATCGGTTCTCCTCATAGAACGCCGCAACTTGCTACCACAACTGCAGCCATATGAATCTTGTCATCGAGCGAGGATTTAGTAAAACAGCACTATAAGGCCCCTCTTGCAGAAATGGATAAGAGATCGAGGATGGCAGATAGTACTGGCCCACTCTGACACACACGTGTCCTAGGATCTAATCCGTGAATTCTACGCTAACTTCATTGACAAGGACAATGACATAGTGCATGTGCGGGGAAAGCAAGTTCTGTTCAACACCAGAGCGATAGCCGACCATCTGGGCCTGAAAATGAGGTGGAGCAAGCAAACATTGGAAATAATCCAAGGATTAGGCCTTATCAAACAACCCTTAGAGGTTTAACGGAAGCTCGAATGGGCAGTGGTCGGCAATCGAATAGTTTAAGGGAAAAGCCAAGTTTCCATGTAACACCCGGTGTTACGATTTCTCAGAAAATGAGTGAAAATTTTTCATGAATATAATTATAAGCAATAATTATGTTTTCAGATGTGAAAAGATCAGTACAGCCTCCCAAGTCACTTACCGTTCAGAATTTGATTGGGTTCGATTACCTGATAAGTCCAATAAATCTGCTCGAGACCCAAATGAGATCCGATGATGCTCAAAATTTACGGACACACTATAAATCACCATATTAGAGTGTCAGTAAAATTTGGAATGATTCCGAGCACCCGAACTATCCGTCAGAAAAATCGATTGGGCACCGAATGGCCCGATGGGCCCAATTATGAGAACGGAGGCCCAACAGCCATAGGGCGATGTTTAGAAGTTACAGAGGTCTTAAGGACCATAAAATATGGTTGTCAGAAAAATTTGAGAGGAAACGGACCAACGAAACTTCTTGTCAGTAAAATCGAAATTCGATACGCATCGGGTTAATCGCATAAGGGTAATTTATTTCCAATGCGGAAATAAATTAATTTGGTGGCTGGAAATATAAAGTATCAGCATTTAATGATACTTGAGGTGACATTTAGTAATGAGAAATGAGGGATGTATTCGAATGGATGAAGGAATGAAGAAATGGAAAGAATTGATGAAGAAAATGAGGATATCTCGAGCAACAAGACAAAGATAGGAATAGGATTCAAATTTCAAGAAGATATCTTGAATATATCTCGAATTCAAGACAAGAATTCGAATATCAAGTCTTTTGGAGAGAGAAATTGATGAAATATGCATTTAATGCTGCCTAGAATGGATGAGAGAGGGTGTAATTATGATGTCTGACAATTAATTCAGGAGAGAGAAGTGAAATTTGATTCAAATCCCGTAGCTAGAATTCGAATATGGCCTTGGAATTATGGAGAAATTCGAGATGCATAAGAGATATTCGAGTAACTTGAAGAGATATTCGAGATATTCTTGATATTCTTGATATTCTTGATGGATTCGAGTATGGGGGGCCATTCTTTTGGATTTTTGATGGTCTTGGACTCCAGAGTGCATTAAATGGTCAGGGGATGGATTAAATTGGGCATGGAGAATTCGAACATCACCACATTCCATTCAAATATCACTTCATCCCATTCGAATATCACTCATTCTTTAAGATGGGGATTCGAATTTTACCTCCTGTGGGTGGACATGGAATGGATTTTATTACCCCTTGGCCCATGCATTCGAATTATGCCTTGGTGGAAGAAGGATTTTTATTACTTAGTGGAAATAAGTATAAATAAGGGAAGTGTAAGACTTGGACAAACACTTGCAATTTATCCTCCAAAAGTTCAAGTGTTCTTATTCCAAAATCCTCCCAAAACTGTGAGCTACCATCCTTCAAATCATCAAGAGATTGTTGAGGAAATTAAGATCCGATCCCATATTATCGATCTACACGACGAGGTGAGTTTGAATCACTAATTTGTTCCTACATGCATCAAGGAATGAAAAGTCTCAAAATTAAGAAAATGGACAGCTGCTAATTACAGCCCCTTGAGAATGTCATATTGGACTTGAAATTAAAGGGTGTGTTGTCTAGAACCAAGAATGGTTGAAATTGGTATTATAAGACTTAAAAGATTTTAAGATGTGTTCTTAATGTTCATCTTCATCTTCATCTTCAACGTATTCTTCATGATCTTCAAATGTTCTTGTGGTTGAGTGTGCTTTGATCCATAAGATAACTTGCAAGACTTGTTAAAGTGGGTGGAAAGTGATGAGAAATCCCACTAACACCTAAAAGGAATAAAATAATGGATGTGAGATGACTTCTTCACTTGGGCTTGCAAGACTTCTTGTTGGATTTGGGCCATGGAATTAATTCTAAGGACAAGAATGATGGATTGGGCCTAATGGGCTTTTGGTATGAAATTAATTAATTCTATGGATTTGAATTAATTATTGGGCTTGGACTTAAGAATCCTTTTAAATCCAATTAAAATAATTAATTATCCTAGACAATATCATTATTATTGTCTAAGTCTTTTCGACTAATTAAACCCGGATAATTAATTAGAATTGTTTCGCCTCGTAAGTAAACCCGTACCCGACTCTAGCAGCCGATAGATCTTGTTCGTGTCTTGCTGTAGAGGTTTTCGAAGACTGTTGATTAAGATATGGAAACATACATCGGGCAACCATAAGTCCTACCTAATTATTAAAGTACTGAGTATCATTCGGTCGAGTAAATTTAAATTAAGCGCATGTCATGAATTTATTTATACTACGTGCTCTTTATTTTCCGCAATATACTATGATGATATTGATGCGATAATATTAATGCGTTATGTGCTTCCGTGCTTTGATTGGCATTTGCATAAAGACACCTTCTTCTGTAAATTGGTATCACATGCAGTTTATTAAGCCTGACGCATGGCTTATGGCACATTCAAGTGGAAACCTAAAGACGTTTAAATTCGTATTATTGCATCCCTAAAAGACGTAAAAACGTAAAGTGAAACTTCGAGTGGATAATGGTAGCTTTTGGGTTGATCGCCTTAAGCTCTTCGGGCAAT
The DNA here is from genome assembly GCA_001909325.1 of Ruellia speciosa. Taxonomy (NCBI): domain Eukaryota; kingdom Viridiplantae; phylum Streptophyta; class Magnoliopsida; order Lamiales; family Acanthaceae; genus Ruellia; species Ruellia speciosa. The sequence continues at coordinate 22,529 of MAYD01777123.1, forward strand.
TTGTAAGTCCCATTAGGCCCCCTGTTCTACTCATTGGGGGTAACTCCCCTTATATGAGGTTTACCGGTGATTTAAGAGCAGTATGAGTGTGTGAACTAGTATAATTAGTTCCCTATCACTTCTGTTAATGCTGCCCTGGTTTGGACATAAAGATCGGGTGATTCCATCTGTCTTAGACCTTGGTTCGCGCAAATGGAAGTATTCCACTCGTTGTATGTTAGTATTCCCGCATTCGTAGAGCCACTAAGTGGGGACTGTCCGCATTGTACATGTTGATGGCGTCCTGAGTTGTGTCGCGAATGGGTTCGTGTGGAAGCTGACATTAACTATACGTGTTCCACCTTGGCTAGCAGTTCCAAGCATAACCACGTATAGCACTCCGACTTCTCCAAAATGGGAGAGTCCGGGTGCTGATTGTTGCATAATTTCCGAATCATGATTTTAAGCTGCTCATTGCTCACCCGTCTCAAAGTTATGCATTGCATCACATGTTTATTGAACTTATGCATGTTGCATAATTTTAAATTGACTCAAGGATAATATTTCTGGATATATTACCTTGATGTCTCATGATTGTGTGGATTGCTTACTTGTTGTGTATGCTTCCATACTTAGTCTCACGACTAATGAC
>MAYD01777161.1:0-16438 GCA_001909325.1 Ruellia speciosa
TTTTAGAACATTCGCATATATATATTCTAATGAGATTCAAGACAAGAAATAATTACAATAATATCTAGGAATGCTGATTTATCCTAAATGTTACATTTCTAAATTAACAAAAATAAGAAAACATCATCAAGTTAAATTGAAGGAGTAGGTAATTTGTGTGGTATGGGTTCCCACCACCTATCTTAGCAATGTTAGCAAAAAAAAAAAAAAAAGTTTGAAGAAGTAGGTGCCATGGAAAGGGAACATTTCGGATATCCTTTATATTCAAAGGCTTAAAAAATAAGATCCTTCATTTCCTAAATAATACCATCCATTGTTAAAAGATAAATTTACAATAAAAACAAATGTATTTGATGAATTTTGGATAATAATTTTAAAACGAAACATATATATATGTATACATATAAATGAATTAATATGTAGATATATATAGAAAGTTTTAAGTTTGTATAACTAAATTATCATTCTGATGAAAATGATTATCTAATAGTAATGAAAGTGATAGAAAGAGGTTTTCATTCATTTACTATATAATTCACTTTATAGTTTAATGTGATAATAAGAAATTAGCGTAAGGTTTAATTTTTCCAGAATTACTATTACAGATATTTGCGACCATCCTAATACTCTTTAAGCACTAAGAAGCCCGAGCTTTCAGTTATTTTAGGGTTAATTGTAATAAAACCTTTCAAAAGTATATTATTATTATTATTATTATTATTATTATTATTATTATTATTATTATTATTATTATTATTATTATTATTATTCCACACTTCAACCTTTAAAAATTTTTGTACTCAATCTTCAGTATCGAACCATTTTTTATGGAATATCATTTAATTTAACATAGGTTCTCATACTTTATAATTTTTGCACCGATTTCCCAACCTTTTAATTTTTCTTTTTCATGCATTCTAATGCGGACTAGACTGTGTACCCTTACCTCACATTCCTATCACCACTTCATTTTCATATAAGGAGGATTAGTTGGTCAGAATGCTTACGGAATTTGAGGTATGAATTGAGTCAAAGTTTTTTCTTGAAATAATTAAATATTGCTAGTATGCACCGAAATCGGAATAGAAGGTTGCTGCTTTTCAGTTCACATTAATTAATGTGGTCAACATGGAACTTTGCAATCGTCCTTTGCTTAACATTCAAGGCAGTACTATTTCGAAACAAAATAAACAAAATAAAATAAAGAATAAAAATTCATACTATCATTCAAGAACTTTTAACCAAGCCGGGAAGAGTGCACAAGTGGGTATACCGAAAGAGTGGGATGAATTAGTAAGTAGGTTTTCGGCGTACTTGGGTGCTATTGGGAAGTGGAACGATAATTTCATCATTGAATGGCGACACATCCCAACCTTGTCGGAGGGCAGGTACAAGCTGGGATATATTTTTGGGCTTTCGGCCCATGTATCGTTGGATTCCACCATTGTTGAAACATTATCAGCATCAGTGCAATCTATCTGTATTGCCAGTACAACCATAAACTGCTGGTCGCCTGTGGTATAAACACCAACAACTAGGTGCTTCTTGTTGCATATGCAATGGTGGATCAGGAAACACATTCATCTTGGCAATGGTTTATCAATCTCCTTTTGCAGCACGTTGTCTGCGGAAGGCTTGGAGCTTGCTTCATATTTGATCACAATGCCTGTCTGCTAGCCGTAGTACATGACATTTCATACTTCCATGATGGGAGTGCAGTGCATAGGTACTGTCTCAGCCATATTTGCACAAACTTGCAAAAGCTAATGTCTTGTGTTGGACAATTGCAATGATGCCAAACCCCATGGAATTTGATTGTCTAATGGATCGCCTACGCCAAGATCACGAACAAGAGGATACCTGGCTAGACCAACTTGAACGATCAATTTGAACTCTATTGCATGATGGAGGCTTCCGATGTGGCATTATGACCACCAATTTGTCAAAATGCTTCAACAGGGTGCTTACAAGTGTCTGCAAACTGTCTATATACGCTTTACTAAGAGAGACCTTAGAATGAATTGTAGCATTCTTCCTCACACGCAAGGACGTTGCTAACACACTAGCGATTGAATGGGACCGATGGACTAAGAAGGTTCAAGATACATACAACAAGAACTATATGGCTTCAATGAAGTCGCCTGTGTCCCATACGACTGCATGGACTTGTCGGCACTTGTGCAAAATAATACAATTAAATCCGAGCATGCCATCGATATGTCTACATACATGCCCATGTGGAGCATGGATGCTTACAGAGTGCTTTGCCACATGCATTCGGGGTCTGTAGTGCGTTCGGAATTAATCCCAAGCGTCTAGTTTAAGATCGGTTTACAGTGGAGGCACGACCGCACATATGTAGATAGATTCTACCCAATACACCTTGTAGAGAATTGGGATATCTACGAATTTGAGCTAGAGCATAATCCAACGAGACGTGCGCCTCATCATTGCTTCTGTCCAATAATCACTCATTTCCTTACGATATGGATGTGGGCACCAATATTTATCGTTGTCACCGACGGATGCTTGATAAAATCATTAACAATCGCAATATGACATCCACATCTTGGCCCCGGGGTAACAACAGAACTAGCTAGATGATAAAATAGAAAAATATGACATCTACTTTTTGCATAATGCTTTATTACTTAGTTGGATCGATGTTTTACTTGTGCTGTGAAATTATATTTTGTGAATAGTTCAATGTTTGCCTTGTGCTGTGCAATTATATTGTACCTGATTCACAGCTTGAAATTTCTTAATTGAAGGAAATGAAACAAGATATCATAGATTTAAAGTTGAAGAAATTATGGTAAAACTTTATTTTAGTAGGCGGTGCTTACAACTGTAACGCCCTGAAATTTCAAATCATTTCGGCGCACTACTACCGTACCAGTTCGTCTAAACTATTGTCCAGTTAACTTAGACTCCCTGACATAAGGCCGAGTCACATAAAACATACAAGGGTTACAATTCCATTAATTAAGTCTTTCATGCATTGCGGAAACGAATGTTTCAATCAACCAGGCATGCCCTATCAAATACTTCACAACATAAAGCTCAAATCCCATACAATATATGTAATAACTCAGCATATCCGGGTCACCAGGCCTAAACCAGCCGTCCCGGCTAAAACATGTCAAGACATAATTAAGATAATCAAGAATCCAGTCCAAAAGAATCTAAAACATGAATAGCAAGCAAAATGCATCCTTCACTAAGTGTGTCCACTTGCACCCCTAAAACCCACTAGTATGCTGTTGCGCCTCCAGGAGATCTATAAAATAAGAAAACATAGGGAGTCAGTACGACGTACTGAGCATGAGAAATACAGATAGAGAGGAAAACAGGGGAAAATAGGGGAAAACAACAAGATAGAACAAGAAAGTAAGCAAATAATCTGACAGGCAAGTAAGAGCATCACACCGTCTCATACCGGTGCTTTAACCACATAATCCATACATAAATGCACGTGATGCATGACCTAGCATACCCCTATCTACCCTAAATGCAATGCAAGGCCTAGGCCGACACCTACCTAGAGCTCTCGAAACCCTGCCTTTACCGGCAGCAAGAACCTCGCCTTTACCGGCGTACTCAAACCCATGTCTTTACCGGCAGAATGGGCCTCCGGACATGTCTTTACCGCCATGCCGGGTAATGTAAATGAAATTGTAACACCCCGTTTTTCCACAACAGGAAATGTTACCGCCACACCTGACTTATAAAGGGTTTTACGCCTAACCTCCTATAAGCTAGATGCTCAGGCTAATCTCTTTTCTAACGATCCTATCGAAATCGTTGGATTTCAGGAAGCTGGTCCCCTCTGATCATAGTTCAATTACAACTCAGAATAACACATAAGCACATAATTCACAGAATAATTATTACAGACCAAGGTCCAATGTCTGAAAAGAAAAGTAGATGTCCCACACCGGGACTCGGCTATTTAATACAAGCCGAATAAATAATTACATAAATGAATGGTCTCATCGACCACTAAATACAAGCCGATTCAAGTACAAATTTATATTGTTCGAATTACAAATAGTAATTGAATAGTGAATGAATAAATAAATATTCAAGTAGTTCAAATAATTGTAGTGGAATATAATTCATTCAAAGCAAGTACAGGAAATCATATAAATGTCCCCTCAACTCACAAAATACCCGAAAATCGCACTATTCCCAAGTCCTTCTAGAGCTAGAGGTAGATCCTCCAAGCCCTGTCAATACCTACGATGCATAGGCATCATCATTAGTCGCGAGACTAAGTAAGGATCAACACGAATCCAATTGATATGCAACCTTAGAAATCACATGCTGACCAATTGGGAATATCTCCAATATATTCACCAACGGTAATTTCGAAAACATGCAACAGGATATTTAATATGTCGTGTATGCACGTTTTATAAAAAGATGCACTTTCAAGAATGCAATGTGACAATATCAATTTGTCCAAGCGATCCATCAATTCCAATAATCAGTCAACTAGTCACCCTGAACCCCCTGGTGTATCCTTTCAACTCTCACGAGCTCACAGGGGCGTCTCACAATCTTCCCAAGCCACTCTACAAGCTGCGGCACAACTCAAGATGCCACCCCTTACAACACATCTAGCGTAGCTTAAGGTAACCCCCACTTAGCGTGCTCCACAATGTGGTGAAACTTAGGTTTGGCACATAAGTGCACATCAGGCACAATTCCAATAAGATGTGGCAGTGAATTCAGTAATTAAATAATTACAGGAATGCGAACACGCACACAGGATAATCATAAACAATTATCATTCATAAGCATTCATTCATCACGGGACAAGAATCACATAAATGTGCGCAAGGCACTGTAACTTCAAGAATTTTAGAGGTATAATTAATTTAATATGCAAGGCATGAATGTGAACATCCATCAATAACTGATAAATAAATAAATACTAGTATTTATTTAAATTATCGGGCCGAATAAAAGTCGACGCATTCATTTAAGTTGGGACTTATGGTTTCCCGTGTGTAAGAATCCTTACCTTAATCAACAGTCTTCAAAATTCAGCAATTAAACAACAATCAACTCACAATCCTAAGCCGCTGATGCTACAGATGGTTAGACACACCTACAAGGCAAAGTGTCTAATTAATTATCCGAACTTAAATAGTCAATTAAGACTTAGACAATAAAATTGTCTAGGGATAATTAAAAATAAGGGTCTTCTTAAATTAAGTCCACCAAGATTAAGTCCCAAGGTCTAATGGTCAAATTGTGTAATGTGTGTAACTCGCAAATCCCAACAATTCTATGTCTTAATATAGAATCGATCATCATTTGCATATTCCTCTACTGAATACGCAAATCACGCAAATCAATTTCAAGTTTGCAAGTCCCACTTTCCATTTGATCAATACATCATTGGCGTGTTCCCCTCCTGAACACACAAACACTCAAAAGCCGAACTCCATAACACGCTAATCACTTCACAATTCGCAAACAAGTTTGCACTTCAGTTTGAATTTATTCTGAACTATGTCTGCATGTTTGTATAGTAGTGACGACATTACTTTGTCTTTTTCTCATGCAATGGAACTCAAGTTGTTCTATTGCCTTTAACAAACATTCAACCAGTTCATCTCAAAAACTCAGATCTGATCCTTTCAAAAATCAACCAGGTGATGGGAATGTGTTTTTCCTCTTATCATTTTATTTCCCACACTCAAGAAATCTTTGTTTCCTTATTTTCCCTTAAGTTTCAAGACATTTCAACATTTCAAACCTCAAAAACAGCTGTGGACAGAAGCCAAGTGAGATAAAAAATTTCCAAAATCATCCAAATAAGAAATGGAACCGATTAAACACTCACATTTATCAAGATTTAAATGGATGCAACTTACACTAACTTTTCTCTCGATTTTCCTTGGTGAAATCGGCTTGCTCTCGAGAATGCTTGCAAGGGTTTCTTCACTTTGGAAGAAAATATTCTACTGTGTAGGATGTGTGAATGAGCAACACCAATACTTGAATATTTATACACCAAGGAGGTGTATCCCAATTTTACCCTCAAGCAAGAAAAATTTTTGAAGTCCAGAACACGAAATTGGTTTAATTATCCAAAATCAAACCATGCCTTATGCATATCTGATGCAACACGCAAATTGTTTTTCCTTCCCAAATGGAACACGAAAATTTCCCCAAGCTCTCAAAACACAACTCGCAAAACACGCAACACGCAACACGCAAATCGTCCCTCAATCAATTCTGGTGTGTCTCGAAAATTGAACCACACATCCCAATTTTTCATTTGCGTACTCTCATTTGTGTATTCTTTCTTGACTTGTGTATTCCATGGAGCTTGCAAATGGAGGAACACTGAAAATGAAATCTGAACAATCAAATCCATCACACCCACTTGCGTATTCAATCTTTTAAATTTCGTATTCCCTGGAATATGAAAATGAACAATCAACCAATTCATTCAGTTGTGAAATCATCCAAGTGTAATCATGGCAATCCATTAAACATCGCCCCCTGCATAATTTGCGTATTCATAGAATACGCAATTGGATCAATACACAATTGATCAACCAAAAGCAATCATTAAATTCCACTAAATGCCGTCCCCTTTGCAGTACTAAGTGTCGCCCTTTTATTTACCTTACTAAGGGTTACCCCTCCTTCAAAAGGTTGGCTTCATTTAATTGGGTCTTTCATCCAATTAATTTAATTTTGAGTTTTCTCCACCCAAAGCTAGTTTATTCGCACGCCGATTCCATCCAATCCAGATTAATAAATCTATTCTGATTCTGAATCTAACTTTCCAAGTCAGATTTTCTGGCCTGTTCCTTCCGGTTCACTTATCTGATCTGAGTTAATTCCGGTCTGGTAATGCTGGGTATTACAGAAACCCTGGGCACGACTTTACCGCCATGCCAGGAATGCAATGAACCACTGCATTATCGGTAGAACAATATACCTCGTCACGACTTTACCGCCGTGCCAGGAAATACAAATGAATTGCCCCCTTCTTTTACCAGCAGAATGACATAACCTTAGAACTCAACAGAAAACCATCATAGAAGCCAAATAATAAATGAGATCAACCAGGTCCCCAGGTCCGGGTGCCTGCCGCTGATGCACATACTGGGTCCACCACCGGAAACGCTCAACACGAGGGAGTCCGAATCCGGGGTCCATCTCCAGTACCAGGATCAGAAATAGTCCAGTGAGGCCGCTAAGGCGCTAATACAAGGTCCGAGTGCCTATGACTGATACAGATACTAGGTCCACCACTGGAACGCTCAACGCGAGAGAGTCCGAACTCGGGGTTCATCCCAAATATCAGTATCAGCCCACAGTCCGGCGAGACCTCTGAGTTAGCACCCACAATACAACACCATGACCACACAAACAACAATCCATCATAACTCAATAATCAGGCACGACTTGCCACAACCACGTATAGGCTCAATCAGCATAATGTCGTCAAAGTATAAGACCCTCAGAAAACCTATCCCATTAAGTTCACTAGTCTCAGGCTACCAACCTATAGTCACATCATATACTATCAACACATATAGCTCGCCACAGCCACGTATTGGCACATGCACCTCGCATCAACTCAATATACAGTCACCCCACATCGTATAAACACATATAGCTCACCACAACCACTTACTGGCACATACAAGACATGCATAACATAGTGTCTCAAATAGCAGCTTACCGGCAACCTATTTACCTAGGTTCACATGTCCTAACTTCTATCCTACAAGGTTCTCCATGTCTCATGTATAACTATCATAGTAACCTAAGATCACGATCCAGCAAGTAATTCAACATCTCTTAACCGAGATACAATAAGTAATTCAACAACGGAGTCAACATCTCTTAACAGAGATACAACAAGTAATTCAACAAGCAATGCAACATCTCTTAACCGAGACTCAACCAATAATTCAACAAGTAATCCAACAAGCAATGCAACATCTCTTAACCAAGATTCAACCAATAATTCAACAAGCAATGCACTATCTCTTAACGAGATTCAACATATTCCTTTCACGTTCCCTCATAAGTTATAACCATACCAACAACATTAATTTAGGTGATTTAACAACTCATTACCGAGTCCCAACCAGTCCATTCCGTACTTCCCTAAGTTATGCTCAAATTTCCATAATACTAAGTTCGTATATTTCATGTCCTTAAACCAGAACAATATGAGTTATCTATCATCAAACAATTAAACATCAGCTAGGGGAAAGCACGAAAACAACGAAACATCTCACAGCAAAATTCTGGCCCTTCCGCAGTTTTGGAGCCGCAGTATTGGAAACCGCGGCCCGATATTGTGCGCAAACCAGCAAAGGCCGCGCATCAAGCCCCACGGTTGGTGTTTGTTGTATGGAATGAAGGGGGGGTACACCCCTATTTATAGTTGGGCATGGAAGCTCCTAGGACCAGCCTTGAAAATGACAAGAAAAAATCTCCATGGCTGTCAAGAAAAATCCCAAGGAAAAAAATTCAAGAAAAATAAAGAAATTTCTAGAATTTTGTCTTTTCCCGCCCAACCTGCACGACCTGTACATTTTGAGTCATAACTTCTTCGTCCGACCTCCAATTCGAGATCCCCTTCCAATTTCTCCTCATTCCATCCTCATTTCCTTAAATAATAAGTGAAGTCTTAGTAGTAGTTGAGAGTCTTGAAAGGTTGAGAGGTAATAGTCATAAGAGTACACTTTAATTCAAGAAAGGAAGTGTTGTCAACCAAGTTCAAGTTTCGGTTCCAAGGCATATAAAAGGCGTGAAGCTTCAAGTAGCAATATACCAGGCAAGGGTTTACATTGAGTAATCCCCTATTCCCCACTTCGTGCTTGCCTTTCTATTCTTCTATGCTTGCATTACTTTATTTTTCCTCACGATTCTTTTCTTTTCTTTCCTTTTGAATCTTTGGAATAACCAAAGAAGTTTACCACCCATAGCCAATGGCCTGGCATATGGCATCAAGATCATGACGTCCTGGCAAATGAAGTTATGACCGTGTTTGGACTGGCATGAGACGTCACGGCCACATAGGTCTGGCATGTGCGGTCAGTGCCTCGTTGGTCTGGCATATTAAGTCAGTGCCATGAACGGTCTGGCATTATGAAGTCAGGGCCAAATGGTCTGGCAGATGGGTCATGGCCACGCTAGGGGACTAAGTGGTTAAATTCCATTCATCTATATTCTGATGATTTGAGCACTCCCGATTGAGAGAAATTCCATTGGTGGACCTAAGAATTGGGGATGGTAATAGCATAGGATAAGGGACAACCTAATCAAAGAATATGCACACGTATTAATGTCTTATATTGTTGTGCATGATCATATACACGACTGCATGAACTTGCATGTGCATTGTGTCAGACTTGGCACAGGTTTCGCCATGCCGGACCACAGGCATTGGCCTCTTGATTTCTCTTGCCGGCCCACAGGCAGTTGAGTTCATGCCAGACCACAAGCATGGTTCTTGCCGGACCATAGGTGGGGGATTCTCAGGTTAGGTGCCGACCTAGGCATGCATTGCATATAGGTTAGGTGTATGCCTTGCATTGTGGAATGGCACGTTACATTTATAGTTATGCGATAATGTTTTATTTCCCACTCGTGTACTCCCTTGCTTAGTACTCGGTACTGACCCCTTGTGTGTTTGATTGTGTGTTGTAGATCCTTCTGGAAGTGCAACAGCACGCGGGGATGGGAGCTGAGTGAACACTATAATAAAAGAATGGCATAAATACATTTTGCTAAGTATATAGTTTGTGTTAGGAAATATCATAAACCGATACTATGGAACTTTTGTATTGATACTCATCTGCTTAATGTAAACAACTTATTATAAATTGTTCTGGCAATGTGATACTCAAGCCTTGTATTAGAACCCTTAGACTAACTGGCCACCAGTCTAGGCGGGCTCGCGATCTGGCAGGCGAAAATCAGGAAATCGACAAGAATGGAAGGAAAACAAGAAAGCACTCAATGTAAATCCCTTGCCTGGGAAAATCGCACTTGTCGGCCACCAAAGCTTGGAGCTTTAACACGTTTCGCACCTGAAATCTTCCGATCTACGATTCAACACCCTAACTCTCAAAATCTAAGAATCCGGTTCCAAACATTCAACAAAGAATCCATGAATACGTAACTAAGACTTACCAAAAAACCTCGGATAGGCCGATTCCCCTCGAAATTGCCACTCAAAGATGAAAACAAGAGTCCTAGAGAGAAAGGGGCGATGCCTAGAAAAGCTGTAGGTTGCAAATAAGCTTCTAGGGTTAGGAACAAGGTGTAAAATCAGATAAAAAACGGACCGAACCCTAACGAGCCGGCTCAAGGGCCCTGATACTGCGCGCTCGGCAGAGAATTTCTGGGCATTACAACAACCTTTCAAGTCATGAAATTTTGTGTACATGAAATTATATTTTGACCTAGAATATTCTTATCCCCATTTTTTGCATTACATTTTGGGTGTTAATATAACACCTCATTTTCCCTAAACCGAGAATGCTGTTGCGACACTCAACTTACTAAAGAAATCTATCCTAAAGCCCCAGTAAGCCGGAATGCTCAGGCCTTAATTGTCTTTCCTATCAGAATACGCTGGATTTCAGGAAGCTTAGTCCTATCTGATCACAGCTCCTTACAACTAAAAAAAAAAAGTAAAGCCACATAATAAATTCACAAAATAAATGCAGAATTAATTACATCACTTGTCTGACACCAATTCAATGTCTCACACTGAGACTCGACTATTTAGTACAAGCCAAAATAAATAAATTATATTAAGGCTCAAGAGAAAATAAAGGGTAAAACCTGCAACCAAATACAGTTTTACCACAGCAGCATCAAAAGTTCGCTCTCGACTTTACAAAACCCCGTGAGTTATAACTCACCTCCTAATCACCGCGCTTGAGGTAAATCCTCACAACACTAAATTCCACCTGAGATGCAAAATGTAGCATCATTAGTCATGAGATTAAGTAAGGAAAGCCCACAAGCCACATTATGCAATCCACACAAGTATGAATGCCAAGTCAGCAACATATTCGTATATGTTAGCCAACTGGTCAGTTAAAATGTAAGCATCGGGCATAAGTTGGATAAATTATGAAATGTCATGCACAAGTTCAAGATAAGGTAAGTGATGAGCAGTTTAAAAGTATGCAATTGAACCTTATGCAACAAGTAACACCCCAAACCCCTTGGTGTAACCCTTTTTCAACACACGTGAGCTTGAAGGGCGCCATACTTGTATTTACATGAAACTGCTAGCCATGCGCACACGTATGGTTAAGTCCTTGGGTCCCATAAACCATATTGCGGCATAACTCGGGACACTATTATCCGCGTGCTCAACAAGTGGCACATCATCCGATATGACCCATTTAGCGTGCTCCACAAGACCAGAAAACCTAACAACTGTTAGAGTGGATTGGATAGTCGGGAAGCCCCACTTGGCTATCCCAATTTCTTCTCATCATAAAATAATTAATCTTGAGAAATCCTTGTAATATCCAGTATTACAGGTAATAATTAATTTGGTTTAAACCAGATTAATTAAGGTTACTGAAAATCAGTAAAAAAATTTCGCGAATTAATTTGGAAGAAATTAATTTTGAAGTGCGAAAAATAAAAGGAATTGGACCGAACAACAGTTTGGGCACTGTTAGAATTTGTGATCAGATTCAGATTGACAGTGTGGGAAAGATTCCCAAGGGATGATTTATGAAAATTGAAGATTTCATAAATCAAACAAATTAATTTAATTTAGGGTATCAGAAAATTAAGTTTGGAAGAGCTTAATTTAAAATACCTTGAATTAAGAAAAAATAATCTGGTGTGATGAATAATTAATTTCGAGTTAAGAAATTAATTTATCACATTTTGAGAAGAAGCCAAAAAATTAATTATATTGAAAGAATATAATTAAATAAATTCATAAATGACTACAGGATGAACAGTAACAGAATTTGTGAAAATTGTTGAAGAGTGTCGAGTTTCGTGTGTCGTGTTTTTGGAAGGAAATCGAGTCAGTAAAAGACTCGACAATACGACAACACGACAGTCCTGAAGGGAAATTACTTAGGCTGAAGGTGTTGGTTGTTTTTGGTTTGAGAATGTGTGTTGAGTTTTTTGGTAGGGTGTGTCGTATTTTTTGATTTAGAAAACACGACACACACAGAGATAAAAAACGCGACACACTACTCAAAAAAGTGAAAGACCCGACACGCTTAAAAGTAAAAGACTCGACACAAGGGTGTTTGGAGACTTAGTGCGTGTGGGGCTCAACAGTCACGTGAGGAGGAATTAGTTGGTTGGGTTTGTGTCGTGTTTTTTGGTTATTGCCGTGTTTTTAATGGAGTAAAAGACACGACACAAAAGAGTAAAAAACACGACACACCTGAAAATCTCGACACAAGTCTGCATGGAATTTTCAGCTTCAGTTCAGAAACAAATAACCCGACGCGTAGAGTAAAAGACTCGACACAGGGTAGTAAAAAACCCGACATGCAGAATAATGAAAAACTCGACACAGTTACATGCAGATTAAAAGACCCGACACACATCATGCAAAGCTCGACACACTCAGATTTTGAATCAAAATACTCGACACATGAAGGGTGTCGAAGAAATTGGTTTGGTGAAATTGGTTTTGAGAGATTAAAATCAATTTGGTCAAAGTCTAGTATTATTATACTCAGTTGTGTAATATAAATATCAAGACTTAGTTGATTTTCTTCTTCACTTCTTCATTTCTACTAACAGCTAGAACAGATTTGCTCTCTGGAGTTTTTCTTCAATTTCAACCAGTTACTGTTCACTCAAGATTTCTTTAGTTTTTGGAAGTTTCTCTTCAATCGGTTGGTAGATCCTAAACCTACTCATCATTCTACACATTTTGATCGGTTTGGATTTTTCATTTGGGAATTTTTGAGAAATGGTACTGTTCACAGCCGCTATTAACAGAAATTACAGATTTTTGGACATTGTTGGACATTTTGGATGGTTTGAGTCTAAGGACTTAAGGATTAAAATGTGGATGTTGTTGAACATGGGAATTTTCAGATTTGGTGTTGGATTTTGAAGTTTGGAAAAACTTGGGTGTTGAAATTATTGGTTCGATTGGAACCAAGGATTTAAGACATGTGATGTCTTGGAAATTTGTCGGAAAATTGATTAAGACAAGTGTCGTCTTGGATTTGATGTTGAAATCGGTTGAGGACCTTGTTGTAAGAATTTTCTTCACTTGGACCGATTTGGAATTTTGGATAAGTTTTGGGACTTGGACTCATTTTGAACTTAATTGGGGCTTGATGACCTAATTAAGATATTATTTATCTATAGACAAGTTGCTAAATTGTCTAAGTCTTTTTAAGACTATTTGGAAGGATAATTAATTAGAATTTTCCGCCTTGTAGGTGACCCGTTCGATAGCAGCAATTAGGAGCGCGTTTTCTTTTGCTGTCTTCTTTTTCAAGATTGTTGGTAAATGTATAAACATCACCTGGGCACCCATAAGACCCGAATAAGTTTCTAAAGTACCAAGTGTTATTCGGTCGGGTAATTTAAAATATTGTATTTTAAATAAATTATTTAATTTATTGCAATATTTATTTATTTACCTCCTTTCTAAAGATTTTTTTAAAATGGTTTGGATATAATTTATTTCCTTTTTAAAGCTCCCTTTGAACTGTACTTGATTTATTTCCCTTCTGAAAGGATGGGATTGTTGATCTGAGTGATCTCTTATTTGTTTGATTATGTGATATGATAGGCATTTGCATAATCAACCCAGCATGAACCGGTGTTATTTGTAAAATACTAAGCCTACTGATTTTGGTTGAGTAATTGGTGATATCCTCGTATCGGATTGGGCATGGCAAAGAATCAGATGAATGATATGGCTAACGAATTACTTAATGCATCGCATTAAAAGATGTAATTACGTAAACCAGAACAAAGAGTGGATGTCGCTTTCATCAGCTTTTGGGGCATATCTTCACTAGCTTAAACCATTAGGGAATTCATCTCCCAATTTTATTTTCTGTCTTACTCATTGGGGTCGCTCCCTTGCAATGAGGTTTACCGGTAATTTAAGGATAGAGGAGGGAAGAGTGTCGGTCATGTAGGGTGTTATACTCCAGGCTTTGTATCCCGACCTTTTTCTATTTTGAGATGTGGACTAGCGGATTCACGTGTCAGTGATACGTTCGGATTACGCATCATATTTCATCTCAAGGGTTAATTAAGATTGCCTTTGAATTGTTACGTTGTTGGGGTGATTCTTATCGTGCAGGGCTTTGGTTCATCTTGATTGGATTTTAAGGAGAAATTAGGTGACCAAGTGGGGTTCCTGACTATCCAGGCCACTCTTTTCGGTTGCTAAGTTCCCAAATTTGTGGAGTACGCTAAGAGGGAGTTATCTGAGCTGTAGCTGATTGAGCACGTGATATGATAACGTCCTGAGTTGTACCGCAGGTTGAGTTGTGGCTTAGTGATTAACCATACATGTAGTCATGGCTGGTAGTTCCGTGCATGGCACGTATGGCACCCTTTGAGCTTGTATACGTATGATCCGACAGGGGGTTCAGGGTATTGCTTGTTGCATGAGTTTAATACATGATTTAAGCTGCTGTTGCTTATTCAGTTTTTAACTCGTGCATCTGCATTGCATATTTTTCATGTATACTTGTTGCATCGCTTATGTGATCAACCAGTTGGCTTTCACGTATGAAGATGTTACCAACTTGGATGCATAATTAGTTTATTTATGCTTAACCTGTTGGTGGTTGTTTCATATTTAGTCTCATGACTAACGATACTATTTCATGCATCACAGGTGGTTATGACGGTCAGGAGGATGCACCTTCGGCTCAGTGATAGGGGAATCGAGTTACTACTAGATGGGTTCTCTTTTGAGAGGCTGAGAGAACCTTATGTAATTATTGCCTGTGCTAACTTTATATTTGGTTGCATGACTTTTAACTTTTGTTTCTCTTAAGACCTCTTGTAATTCATTTTGTAATGACTTGTATTAAATAGCCGAGTCTCGGCGTGGGACAGAACAATTACTTTTGGGTTGTAATTATTATTATTTAATATTATTCCACGTTTATGTGTTTATTCTAAGTATGATGGCGGTGATCGGAGGGGACGTTGCTTCCTAAAATCCCGCAACTCTGATAGGATGAGATGATTAGATTAGCCTGAGCACCGAGCTTAAGTTGGGATGATGAGTAGATCTCAAGTTAAGTTAGGTGTGGCGATAACGTGTTCTAATTACGGAAATCGAGGCATTACAATCCTAAGTACAGTACTGATGGTATCACCCAATCAATGTACAATACAGAGGTAGTTTTGATTAACTTGATAAAGAACTGTAGTGCTATTGTCCAATCGTATCATAAATGGCACGTGAATCCTCTAGTCCACGACTCTAACTTTAAGAAACAAACAGTTTGTACATCCCGTGATGTTTACCTTACACGGCTGCCAACTTTTCATCTTCTATTATTAAATTGTCAGTAAACCTCATATAGGGGAGCTACCCCAAATAATAGAACATGGTTACTTGGGAACTAAATTCCCTAGTGGTATCAGGCTTAAGGTGATCAATCCAAAAGCAAATCGAGTGTCGCCACTTTTTATTCCATTTTACGTATTTAATTTTTTAATGTGATGTATTAATTAATTATTTAGATCTTGGAATAATTCCATCTAGATATTTGCTATGCCCAATCCGACACAAGGATATAAAGATGATTGACTATTTACCGGTAGACTTAGTATCTTTCATGTGATACCAAATTCATTCGAAGGTTCAGTATGCACGTGAAAACAAAAGCACGAAGCACGTTTCATCAATCCACACAAGGAAGAATGATAAATCACAACAAGAATGAATTAACTTATTAAATGCCGAATTTAGATTGAATGAAGCAGGCGTTTGGTTGAATAAATACTTAAGTAAATAAGTTAAGGCAAGAATTCATTAATTAAATCAATTCATAATTTAAATTGAATAAAATACGTAATTAATTATATAAAAAATTTAATTTAAATAATAAACTACAAGTAAATAAATAATTTAATGACATGCATAATTTAAATTTACCCAATCGAATGAGAATTGGTACTTTAATCATTAGTGGGGACTTATCAATGCTCGAGTATAGTTTCCTTACTGTTATCAATAATCTCAATTGCAACAAAAGCTCTAATTGGACTCCAGTAGAACTCTAACTCTATAGAGGGTCTGAAAAACCTATAAGTTCAAAAGGTTTAGTTTAGTTATCCATTCTAAATTAGTCTTACCAAGACTATAGATATTTGCAAATGTCTAAGGATAATTTAAACAATTGATGGGGTTCGTTCAACAAGTAAGGCATGACCCTATTTCTATTTGTTG
>MAYD01777247.1:0-16919 GCA_001909325.1 Ruellia speciosa
AATTGGGGCAGCCCCTTTCTTTGAAAGCAGTGAGTGTTATAGACATTTTATATGAAGTTTTATCACAATATACTATTTTATAATTTAATTGCATCCATACCATTGCTTATGCTAAATCATACATCATCCATCATCCATCATCGAATGCTACGCAATCTATCACCAACCAATTACTAGTCTTTTGGAAATCCATTTGAGATAACGCTAAATATACTACCTCCGTATGTCTTATAAATTACATTGTCTGAGAGCATAAAATTTAAAGGGAGTTGAAAAAAATAACGTAATGTAATGTAAATAGATAAAGAAATTACATTGTGTGAGAGCATAAAATTTAAGGGAGTTAGAAAAAATAGCGTAATTTAATATAAATAGATAAAGAGATAAATAAAAATTTTATTAATAGAATGAAAGAGATAATATAATATTTTACTAGTCAATAAGATAAATAGAGAGAAAAATATATATAATATTTTGTGAATTAATGAAAAATATGTCAATATCATAAGCATGAAATAGGTGCTACCATCAAGTTTGTCTGAGTTGTTTATAGGTTACATTTGACTCGTGACGAAATAACAGACCAACAACAAGATCTGTGACATGACAATTATCAAGATAGTTGATTGTGGATAAAAGTGAAAGTTATTCAGCTAATCATTCTAGAAGATTCAGAGAGGATTCTGAGTTATCTTGCAGGACTAACTCTTTATATAAAGACCGTATTTCTGACGAGTTGAAATACATTTTTAGTTGAGTCTACAATAGGAATTCAATTGAGAGCAATCGATCTACACTAACTAGTTTCTAAGTTTTGAGTGTTTGAGTTGTTTCTTTACTTTTGAGAGATTGTTGTAAGATCATATTGAGAGTTTAGAAAGTGTATTCAATTGTGTTTACATTGAGTCTGTGATCTGATCCAAGAAGAGGTTTTCTTGGATGGATATACATTAGCCTGAGTTCAAAAGTCACCAAGGGATTCTTGAAGAACAGATCGTGAAATGTCTTTTGGCCAATCACATTGATGGAATTGTGAGAAACTAAGTCAAGTACTAAGATACTTTGTGTGTTCTTAATTGTTTTTGGGATTTCTGGGATTTAAACTAGAGTTTGATTGAGTTTAGATTAAAGAACTTGTTGTACTCTGAACTGATTAGAGAAGAAATCTCGCAGTGGTTGTAACATCTGACGAACAACCAGTGTTCTTACTAGTTTGTGTCTAGTGTGACTTCAGAGGCTTCCAGAATCATCAAACAACAACTATTTAAATCTGTCAACTATCAAAACCCGCTTCAATAACTATCAGTTTGATTGTTGACTGGTTGTCGGAACAACACTTCGACTATGTCCACAACATCCTACAAAACTTAAACAAAGATATTAGTAATACCTGCACATTAATATCAACACTACCATTATTAGTAAGACGCGTAAAGTTGAAAATATTGTGACGTAACAATTTAGTGGTGAGATTATTAATCAACAGAAAGAATTGTTTTGATGTGATGTGTTATCCAACTGAAAGTTGAAAGTGTAAACAAACAAAAAATACTAATACACAATAATAATAATAATAATAATAATAATAATAATAATAATAATAATAATAATAATAATAATATCTGTCAGGTGCTTTTGTCAGCATAGGCGTGTATGAGTGTACGGTGGCATGGTGGAACACCAGTGGGCAGTAAGCAGACTGCACACATGCTGTCTTCTCCAATATTTTAAAACATGTTCCAAATAACGTATGTGACTACTTTCCCCTACCAAAAGTAAGACTAATACATATATATGTAAATATATATGTCGGCATGGCACGATTTAAATTCATGAAGAATTTAATTAAAGCAGGGATGGTCCTCACTCCTTATTTTGAATGTGACTCCACACAACAGAAAAGTGGACCATGTCAATGATATGAATGAATGAATCTTTTGTCTTGTTTGTGACACATATTCCCAAAAATTTTAGTTGGATATTGTGGTTGTGGGATGGTTTTAACTTAGTGCAATGTTTCCAGGAAAATGGACAACAATACAAATTTAAAATCAGTCATTTCCTTCCCTATACTGTGGATATTGGATATTGTGGTTGTGGGATGGTTTTTGAAGGAATAATGAGATCCCCCTCTCCAAATACAACACCCAAAATGGTAATGCAACTTCTAAAATTATGTAAAATCATCAAAAGACATTACTTACCTAAAAAAAGAGCCGGTGAGGACCGAGGACAACTATTTGATGATCATCAAACTCTATCGGAGATCAAATTCCATGGTGTTAGCTCTACCGCTGAAGGGCATCAACTTTTAGATGCGTGCGCTTCATGGTTTGTAATTCTTGGAAAATTCTCAAAGCAAGCTGGGCTTACTTCATATGATCAAAATTAATATTTGTAGTGTGATTTTTTTATTTCCATTGTACCAACCTTTTGTGAATCACGAATGAAAGTGAGGTACCAATTATACGACAGTTAAAAGTCACTCCTTGCAAGAAAACAGAAGAATATAAACGTAAATTTGGTATTCTACTAGAGATGATTTCGATTATAGTTAAAAAAAAAACATCACTATTCACAACTAGTTGAAATGAATACTATATCAATAAAATCCCCCAGAGGCGGTTAGAGATCTCAACAAAGCCAGTCGTGCCCCATCATCGATAGCACTAAAGTTAGTACATTTGTAATAACAACAATGACAGCAACAGCAACGTGCAAATGCAATATTGAAGGAAGCAAAAAATGTTCATTTTATTCCATCAATTTATCCTAATGCACATTTAGTTACATATGTATTGAAATTGCATAATCAGCTCAATTAATTTTTTGTATCCGATCCGTCCTTTTTGAATTTAATGACCCAATTGGTGGATTAATGCTAGATGTAGCAATTTCTGATACAACCCAATAACCCGACATGAAACTGACCTATTTAAAGTGGTTTGAATTAGACCTTAATGAGTTTGCGAGTCTAATAACCAAAGTTGAATTGCTTATAAACGAATTGAGTTTGGGTTAAAAGTTAATAACCCATTTAACCTGTAGACTTGTTTTAATAAATTAATATTTTAATTCCATTGAGAAAATAATTTTCTGTATATTTCACAATATTCAAGGGAGAAGAGATACCCTACATATATATAGAGATTTTACAAGATATTAAGAAACCCTTAACATAATAAAGAATAAAGGTAAATATGGTAAGATAATCTAACCATATACAAATATGTCTAGATATAATGACCTATATTCTAACACTCCCTCGCAAGTTGGAGAGTAAATGTCGTACATGCCCAACTTGTCACATGACTCTTGGAACCTTTTGATGTTTAACGGCTTTGTAAAGATGTCTACCACTTGCTTTGAGGAAGGAGTAAATAGAGTGACAACTCTCCCACTCATAATTGCTTCGCGAACAATCAATCTCGACATGCTTCGTTTTTTCATGAAAGACTGGATTGTTGGCAATGTGGATTGTAGCTTTATTGTCACAATACATGGTGAATGGCTCGTTGTAGACATACCCTAACTCCTCCAAGAGATTTCCCAACCACATCAATTCACTAACTGTGCGAGCCATTGCTCGATATTCCGCCATGGCGTTGGACCTTGCTACTATCAGTTGTTTCTTACTTCTCCATGTGACAAGATTCCCTCCAAGGTATGTGCAGTAACCAGTGGTAGATTTTCTATCATCCTTAGCTCCATCATAATCTACATTTGAGTAAGCTTCAATCCGCAGATGATCATTTTTCTTAAACAAAAGCCCTTTCCTAGGTGCCCCCTTTCACATATTGTAAAATTTGAAGGGCTGCATTCCAATGAACTTTGCACGGTTTTTCCATGAATTGACTGACAACCCGAACGGCATATGAGATGTCAGGTCTAGTGATAGTAAGAGAGAATAGTTTCCCAACAAGTCGCTTGTACTTTTTCTTATCCTCAAGATGATCACTTGACTTATTCCAAAGGTCGAGATTAGCTTCCATTGAAATGTCAATGGGTTTTGAGCCAAGTAGACCACTTTCATTGAGCAAATTAGTGGTATATTTGTGTTGGGACAATGAAATTCTATCTTTCCCATGAGCTATTTCCACACCTAGAAAATATTTAGGACGTCCCATATCTTTGGTTACAAAATGGTTCCAGAGATTCTCTGTTGTACTCTCAATCCTACATACATCATCACCAGAAATGAGTATATCATCCACGCACACAACCAAAATAGTAGTGCCACTCTCTCCTCGGCGCACAAACACTGAATGATCTGATTTACACTTACAGAATCCAAAGGCGCTCATAATATGACTGAACTTGTCAAACCAAGCTCTAAGACTCTGTTTCAAACCATATATAAATATTTGTCCGTACTTTGCTTTCATAATTGTATTCTTTCTTTTATCACTGATGAGTCGTGTGAGATGAAAGTCTCATGCTAGCTTTTTGAAGTTTGCAAACCATAGTTTGTTTCTCCCCTGAGCAATATCCCGGAGGTTGCTCCATAAAACTGTCTCGTGTAGGTCACCATATAAGAAGGCATTTTTCACATCGAGCTGATATATGGGCCAACATTGAGGAGCAGCTAAAGAAAAAACCACACAAATAGAGTTCATGTGTGCAATGGAAGAGAATGTTTCATAAAAGTCGACCCTATAGGCTTAAGTAAAGCCTTTGGCAACCAATCGTGCCTTATATCGATCAATATTACCATCTGACTGATATTTGAGAGTGAAGACCCAACGACAACCAATAATTTCAGTATTTGGAGGAGGTGGAACAAGGTCCCAAGTGCCACGAGAAATAGGAGCAGACATTTCCTCATCCATTGCAACTTTCTAGGCAGGTTGCACCAAAGCCTCATGATAGTTCCTGGAAATGTTAGTAGAAGAAAAAAAGGCAACAAAAAAAATGAAAACAATACCAAGATGATCAAAGGAAACATGATTACTAATAGGGTGTGTTATACAAGTGCGAATACCCTTTCGAAGAGCAATGGGGAGGTTAGTTGAGGTTGAGGCCGGTTCAGCAGGATCTACAGGAGGATGAGAAGAGGAGACGGGTTGAGGTGGAGCTATATATGTCTTTCGCCTCTTATACACTTGTATAGGCTTAGGCTTCAAAGAAGGTGGGGGAAGGGCATCTAATAAAGGCAAAGGTAAAGGTAATGAGATGACACTAGACACATCAAAAGATGTATTAGAGGTCATGGAGAAATAAGGTTTATCTTCAAAGAAAGTGACATTAACAGCAGTGTATAGTCGATGGTGAGTAGAATCATAACACTGATACCCTTTTTGTGTGCGAGAGTAACCAAGAAAGATACACTTTATAGCCCTATGAGATAATTTATCAAGGTTTGTAGAGATAGTGTACAAAGGAAAGACAACAAAAGACACGTGGAGATACTGGAAAAGTTGGTTTACCAAGATAGAGTCAAGAAAAGAGAGACACACCACCAAGGACTTGAGATGACATCCAATTGATGAGGAAACAAGTTGTAAGAACAACATTCCCCCCAAACCGTTAGGCACATGCATATGACACAATAATGTTCGGGCAACATCTAAAATGTGACGGTGTTTCCGTTCGACAACACTATTTTATTGAGAGGTATAGGGGCAAGAAGTTTGATGTAAGATCCCATTATCAGCACAAAAATTGGATACCCTGTGTTAGGTGATTTTAAAGCATTGTCACTACGGAGGATATGGATGCAAGTAGAAAATTGTGTTTTTATTTCATTGTAAAAAGAAGAGAGTACATGGGACACTTCAGATTGATCTTTTAAGAAGTACATCCATGTCATCCTAGAATAATCATCAACAAAAATTATAAAATAATAAGATCCCCTATGAGACTCGACTCGACTTGGTCCTCTAACATCACAATGAACAACATCAAATACAGAGGGACGCCGATTATTGACTCTAGGTGAGAAGGATGTACACTGATGCTTTCCTAACTCACACGACTCACAAGCTAAATCTGAAATGGACAACTTAAACGAACTTTAATGCAGTCAAAGATGGATGACCAAGATGGTAGTGCCATTGAAAAAGAGTGGCAATGGCAGAAAAAGCATGAACATAAGTTGGTGGAACAGGGTTGAGGTAATAGACTCCTCCACACTCATGTCCTTCACCAATCATCTTCCCCCTCTGCAAATCCTAGAATAGACAGTAAGAAGGATAAAAAGTTACTGAACAATTCTGTATTTTAGTAAGTTGGCTAATAAATAGTAAACTAACAATTGATGAGCAAATAGAATATTGTAAGGATAAGATTATTGATTGAGCAATTCATACCCATACCTAGGACAGAGGAGTACATACCATCAACCAAACGAAAGGGAGACAATGAATTAGGAGTAAAAGATGAAAAGAGAGATTTTATACCAGTGATATGAATGGATGCACTAGAATCTAACATCCATTAACCATTATGAGAAACATAGAATACACCTGCTGAAGTAGTGGGAATGGATGTATAAGGGTTGCTATCAATAGTGCGTGTCAACCGTTCATACTTTGCTTGTGGGATAGAGATCACATCAATTGTGGATTTAGAATCTAAAGCGGGTAGGGATGCCACATTTGCCCACTCGAGCTTCCCAAACTTATCCCAACATTTTTCTGAAGGGTGATTGTGCACTCACAATGAGTGCATCCTTGATGACCACGAGTCAAGACCTCTAACAGCCATGGCAGATATGTCAGTAGACGAATCTCCTTGAGATGCCCTAGTAGATACATGTTAGACTCGAGATAAAGCATTGGAAAGTGAGGGAACATCATCACTAGCTAGGAGATGATCATGGACTGTTTGCGGGGAACATCTAGACCCAAAAGAAATTTGTCCACGAGGAACTATTCCCATTGTTCCTTTTGTATCTGGGTACTTGTGGTGAGTGGGTGATGTAGTAGAATTTCATCAGATGTTCCCCTTAATAATACAAAATAGTCTATAACTGATTGACCATTTTGTAGAAGAGTAAACAGGTGTTCATACAATTCAAACACCTGAGAAATGTTCTTCTCATGAAAATACATCTCATGTAACGAGTCTCACATGGCTTTTGCTATGTTAGCAAAGACCACATTAGAGCTAATAGATTCTTCAACACTGTTAACAATTCATGACGTAACGAAGTAATCAGTTTGCTGTCCAAGAAGCAAAATCTTTGTCTTCGCTATCTGGTGGGCCGGACAAAACATGGTTTAATTTATTTTGGGCTCCAAGGGAAAGTTTGAATGCGTCATGCCATGCAACATAATTTTTACCATTCAACTTAATAGTAGTACCCACTGGAATTTTTGGATTGGATTGAGAGGTCATGGCAACAGTGAACAGAACAGTAGTAGAAAGCAAACCTGAACAGAACAGTAGCAAGTTTATCGGCAAAGAAAGATAGTTTATGGGGTTTTAGGGTTATCCTACTCTAATACCATGTTGAGAAAATATTTTTTTTTTATATATTTCACAATACTCAAGGGAGAATAGATACGCTACATATATATAGAGAGTTTGCAAGATATTAGGATGCAACGATATAGTAATGTTTGGGAATCCCTAACATAATAAAGGATAAAGGTAAATGTGGTAAGATAATCTAACCATATATAAATATGTCTAGACACTGACTATTTTCTCAAGAATTCAATATATATAATTTAAAATTTGTATATATAATATTGATATTAGTATATATTTTTTTAATTATTTTATTTTATTTTTATCAAATTTCTATGTAATTATATTGCTTGCATCATTTTAAGCAAAACCTTGAAAATTATATGCATTTTGAGTGAATTTTAAATTTATTAATAGTTTTTAATAATCTAATGGGTCAAGTGGATCAACCCATTAACCCAAAAATAAAACGGGTTGAATTTGAATTGAATCACGTAAACCCAAAGTAGATAATGGGTCGGTTCTGGATTGGCATACCCCTTGCTTCGGTAGTAATTAACGTCACGTATTAAATTAATAAACACCACGGAAAATATAAACAAAATGACATTATTGTCCTTAAATTAATTTCAATTCTAATTTTGTAAATGTCACGCAAAAAATTGTATTATCTCGCTACTTACACAAAATGACATAATTACCCACAATATAATTTTAATTACAATTTTGTGAAAATGTCCATAAATGTCATCCAATTTACCAATAAAAATTACTTAATAATACATCAATTTATGGACTTTTGTTGGTAATAATACATAAATTTGCACAATTGTATTATTATGTAATTTTGTTTGTAAATTGTGTGATATTTATGGATTTTTTTCACAAAATTATAATTGAAGGGCAATAATGTCCTTTTATTTATATTTTACATAGCATTTATTAATTTGATGCGTGTCGTTAATTATATCTCATTTGCTTTTAAATCTAGGTTCTCATGGAATTTTTGGATGGGATTGAGAGGTCATGGCAGTAGTAAACAGAACAGTAGCAGAGAGCAGACCTGAACAGAACAGTAGCAAGTTTATCAGCAGAGAAAGATAGTTTATGGAGTTGTAAGGTTATTCTGCTGAGAGAATAATTCTTTATATATTTCACAATACTCAAAAATAAAGAAATACCCCACATATATATAGAGTTTACAAAATATTAGGATGCAGCAATAGAAATGTTTGGGATCCCTAACATAATAAAGGATAAACAATATTTGATTGTCCCTTGGATACCATGTGAGTTTATGTGGCAGACGTGTCTATTTTTTGCGTAGAATGTAATCAGAGAGCTCAATGCATTTACTAAATGTCTCCATTTCGTTTTACCATTTAATTACAGTTTTGAGGCAGCGGCTCTGATGCTCAATGCCACTCATTACCATTCTAAACTGTTAAACAATTGCTTTTTTCCGCTTTAGTGTAAGTATTTTCGATGTAAATATTTTTACGAGTTGTTTAATTATTTATTTATAATTGGTTTTTTTTTTTTTTTTTTTTTTTTTTATGAATGTAGAATTGTTTAATAACCTTCAAGTGTTTTTTGATTAATTAATAGATGTTAATGCGTTAAAACTATTTATTGTAACAATTAAATAACTGTTTTGAGTATAAACAATTGTTATTTAGTGAAAAACAATTGGTGCAGCGAAAAAACAACTGACAAACAATCAACATGCCATGAATTTGCCTTTGAGGATAATTATTGTTACTTTTTGCAAGTTAAATTAAATACTAAAACATGAATTTATTGCAAGCTAATGGCTGCAGGTGATGCTGGTATTGAGACTTTAGACCTTATCCACACCAGTTTATTGTATAAGGGGGAGATCCTTCAACTTAATTTTGCTTGAATTGGTAAAAAATTCTCGTGCCAATGATTGGTTGATATCTATTTGAATTTGCAGATAATTTTGGACTCAGTTGAAGGTAATTGATGATTGATTTGTATGTTATATAAAAATGAAGGGAGAGAGTAAATGATTAATTATATCCCTATCCCATGCTCTGTCCTCTAATGAAAGCTGAATACACACAGGGAAGCGCTAGCAAAACAAGTGGAGTGATCATGTAATTGAAATAGCAGCAGATGTTTTCTTTCTACAAATTCATGCAAAACATAACAAGCGTCATGTTCACAGATATTCATTTTCAGTGTATTCAGTGAAATGCAATGCTTGGATAAATTCACTTACGTTTCCAGATTGAAAATCGCCAGCAATTATACAAGCTCCTGAATGATGTTCCGGGCTTCTGTAAGCATGTCTGTGTGGCAAACGCTGCTTGTCCATATATTCAGCAATGGAGGAATCGCCATATCCACCTCGGTCAACCGTGCTTCCAGCCAACTGGCAATTTCCGGATCCATGATGCTTCCTGTAATTGTCTGAAAAAGGAGAAAGTAAACCTATATTTTTTTGGTGTAAACTGTAATTATCACAATCAATGAGATAAGAGACTTGGAGCTTCGACAAGAATTTAAGTTCAAATAAATTACGTTGGCAGCATACATTATGTGACAATTAATTAGAGTGGTAAAGTTTACGGACTTACCCAAGATGTGCTGACAATGGCATTGGCAATCATGCTTCTAAGCATATCTTCCTCTGAACTGCTAATCAATCTGTCTGAGTTAACAAAGAATGCCAGGTCCTGGAACGATGAATCAAATACGGGCCCACAGTTTTTCACCACAATTCTGCCATGGCGATCCAAAATCTTGCTTAGTCTGCTGACAGTAGAGATGTGAGACAACCTGATACCTGCTCTAGTACTCCCAAAAGTTTCCACAGGGTATTCGAGTAAAGATTCTCTAGACTCTAACTGAAGCAAGGTTGCAGCTGTCTCGGAGTTGGTCCAACAACAACAGGAGGATGACCCATCATCTAGAGCACATCAAAATAAAGAAAATAAAATTACTAGTCAAATATAAGGGTCGTTATATAAATAATTGTCGAATGAAGTTAAGGGACAATGAAGTTAAGGCCATTAGTTAAGCCGTTTGGCTTCGAGGTACTTAAATTCTATGCATATTCAACAGAAGAAATTTCTCTAAATAATAAAATGTTTTTAAGTTATGGAGCGTCATTCACTTTTAACCATGCATTCTAACAACCATCTGGAAAGAACAGATTAGGTACCGATGAAAAATCCAACAAATGGGATCCCGACAGGTGGTATGGAGATAATACTCGAGTGGAAGACTGAAGTTGCTCTGGCCTTCTCCAATACAAGTACATAAACACCAACTATCTGCGTGGATTAGCAAGCATTAGCGCATACTTTTGGCAGGTTATGCCTCTTGGCACATCAAAGTAATGATGCAGTTTATGCAGAGCAAGGTGCAAATGGTACTTTTTTAAGCAACACGCAAAAACATTCTAGAGGTATTCCAAAATTACCCTGCAGCAAAATTGCATTGGTTTAAGCTGAGACATATGCAAAGCAGCAGATAGCAGTGCTGCCGGAACAGTGTCTGGAGAAGCAACCCGGGATGAGCCTACATTTCCAGATGAACACTTGAACTCACCACTGGGATGCTCATTTGTAGGGTTTGTATTGTTGACTGTGATGAAAGATACAGGCATCATCATATAGTTCTGCTCGCTGGAAAATAAACAAGTTTGATAAATTCCCTGAGAAAAAGTTTAATTTTCAAGGCATAAAGCTAATTAAACAGGAACTCCAATTTGCATGCAATGCTCTAGATTTCTGAATTACCAATCAATAATTTCAGATGGGTGTTTCTGTAAATAGTAACAAGTTATTTTAAAGGAGGTTAAGAACAGGGTAAAAGCAACTTCCTACTTAAATCATACATTTGCCCTCCTACTAGAGGCACAGAATAGAACATAATTTTCTAGTAATCCACTAATCCTTAGTCCTTTTTCTGCTCTTTTTCTAAGGCACAGAAGTACACAGTTTTTTAGTAGTTTTTAAAGCACTCAACTCAGGAACAAAGATGTGCTTATCCAATGCACAGGTAATTCAGAGTGCAATCCACATGAGATAATTTATGCCATGGAGTTGACAAGTTTCAGTATAACCATTATAGAGACATTGAACCAGAAAAATTACATACCTAAGTACAAGTATTCGGTGAAAAGTTGCATAGGCATCTCGTCCCAATCCAGTTGGGTAACTTTGTTTACTTGTATCACAGAAGATTCGGACCTAAACAAAGTAAATGAATCAAGACAAAGTTCCCAAATATTAAGCAAAGTTGGTACTAGAATTACCGTTTCATGTTCCACCAAAACATGGATACAGACACCGCCGTTTCTTTGGAGAAACATGGGAAGATAACCGTCACCGGCTATGGGCTTAAATGGTGAAGGAAAAGCATCACCCTTTACATCGTGAAGAACCACTACAAGCCCACTCAATGTTATTAGGTCTCCTGTAGGCAATGGGTAATCAGAATATGAATTTCCCAAAGACTGCACAGATGCATTTGCCATGGAACTATTGTGGCCAGGGATATTCGATTCTTCCTCAAAAGAATCTCTTGGCTCCATGGGATCACCATCTGAGATTGGAAAAATATTCCTCAAAAATTTCAAGGCAGACGAAGGAACAAATATTTTGTTGTCTGCATAAATTTCGTTGTCTATAATATTGGCAGTCGAGCATGGAACTTCAGAATGCCGGCATTCTTTGGGTAATACCCCATTATTGCTAGCATCAGAAATTCTCAGGCTCTCAATGGATGACAGTGTAAGGCTCCAAAGATGGATTTTGGAACAAACAAATACTTTTGCATGGCTGATTTGGTAATTTTCTTTCATTGAGCACAATACATCATCCTCCTGATGTCTAATAAGGTAAAAATGGCCAATTTTCAGTGCCTGCAGTATAAGTAAGATTTAAACCAAGTGGGAGCAAAACATAATTAACCTTGTATTCACGGCTAACAAAATCAGTATGGCATACCTCGTACATGCAAAAGCTATCAGGACTGAATTCAAGTAACACTTGCTGGCTTGGTGCTTCACAGTCAGATTTAGTCTTGGCATATCCTTTCGTGTTTCGCAGACAACCCAGCCAATGAAAATTTACACCTATACTGGTAATTAAGCATGGAAATTCTAGCAGTTGACTTGAAGCAAATGAATTTTTGGTATAGGAACTGCAATGACCACTTAATCCATTTCCACGATCTTTCAAACCACAATCGGAAGCTTTCTCACTTCTATATCTCTTAAGGGACGGAAACTTCCCAGGTTCACCATAGTTTTCCAGGGAATCTATCCAATGTTGGGCAGAGGAATGCATACTGATGACTCCATCTTCACATTTCCCAGTAACAAGTAAATCCCAAGGCAAAACAGTGGCTTGCGCAAACATGTTTGACTTCTTTGCTAAATCTCCTTGAAACTGGAAAAAAATCAAATAAGTAATAAAAATTTCTATAAAAGAAAACACCTATAAAACATACAAGCCACCAAGAACTTAAAAGTCATCTTTGACATTTCCCTCAACACCATACCATTCGTTGAACAGGAAATTTATGTGTTAACATAAGCATGTGAAAATTCCCACTGTCAAGCTCCTCATAATTTCTCTTCCAATCAAAGAAAAGAGATTGACTTCTATAATCTCCATCAGATAGACTGTGATACAGATAAATATATATATCCATTCTTCTTTCTGGTAGAGAACAAGAAAATATACTTCGGCAAGATAATGGGTGATATATGCTTGAATTCAAGTCTAACAGTTTTGGAGGTATGCCTTCCATGATAAGTGTGAAGTCTTTTGCCTGAAAAAGTGAAGATATATCTCATACCTTAGGACTCATACACTCCCATAATGACAAAACAACAACAAACATAAAAAAATGTAACAATGGCACCACCTCAAAAATCCTATCAAAGGCCCAAGTTGGTGGATGGTCAAGCATCATGTCTAAACAACCAGTTGCATCGACTAGCTGCAGTCTTCCAGACAGTAAAGATATCTGGAATAAAGTAAATAAATAAATGACAGGCAAGTCAATTGTAGGTAACTGGAGATCAGATTTATGTATATGTGGAAATAATCGAATAAGTGATTCGAAATTATTTATTACATTTATTAACTGCCCAATGTGAACTAAGAAGCGAGACATCTAGGGAATGGTATACTCTCACTATTTACAATTTTACATTCATTTCATACAACACATGCAAAGAAATCCATCAACTACCAATTGTACACAGTGTGAAAAATCAAAACCAAAACACAAAATGATTGATAAGATTAACTGATCTCTGATCTATCTACTGACCTTTGGAGTACCTAGAAGAAGAACTCCAATTTCCTCAGAGCGCAAGGCTCTCCTGATAGATTGCGAATAAGATCTCCCACTGCAGGTCAGCAACCTATTCTGATTAATGTCACCAGAAAAGCTTTTATTATCTTTAAAAACTTTCTTCCATGAATTCTCACAATAGCTAATTAAATTAGCAATAGGTAGCACCTGAGGTTAAAGAAAAAGGAAGAAGATGAATATCGATTAGTTTCTCATCTATAGCTCAATGAAACAAGACATCAGGGCACATAAATGGATTCAATCACCCAACTTTGGAGAATACAGCAGAAAGTAACTCTTAACTATAGACCCACCAATCTTAAGTGACCAGAATGTTCGTCCCTGACCCTAGAACACAAATCATGTTTGCAGAATTCCACCAGAACTCCATGCTGCCAAACAGAGATTCACAATGAAGGCCAAAATAAACTGAAAAAAAATTGCCAATGGCTCGTACAAAAAAATTTACCCTAATTTGATAAGCTGATGATGGCAAATGCCAAGTAGCATACTTCTGGGTCAGCCCTTCCATCTGAGAACACCTTGTCATGGGTGAAATCAACATAGAACTACTCTACACAGGAAAGAGAAAATACAAAATAATTGAACCAAATATTTGAATATGAATGGAGATATATTACATGTTTTGATCCCAAGATCTCCTTTTCAGATAAAATCCCAGCAAACTTTTTCCTAAAACATGAGACAACAAGCAATGCCCTGGAAGGATAGAATGATCCTAAGTGAGCCAACCAAAAACAACAAAAATAATGAATGAATTATTGATGCATTTATTCCACCATAATCGGGCTGCAAAAGACAAAGAGTTGATGAACTTTTGAAGAAGACTCTGGGAGCGTGTTTTCAGATGGAACCTGTGGCATATTTGACATCACATATAAATGCTACAAACAAAATAGATTCTGTTTCCAGTAGAGTTAAAATCAGGATAGAAACTCTAACCCTGTTTCCAATGGTGAGAAAGACTCCACATGCACGCTAGTTCTATAGCAAGCACCAAGAATCAACATTTTTCCCCAAGGAAATTTAGGATCCACTAAATGAACATTCTTAAGGGTTACCTAGAACAATACAATAAAAGAAACTACAGATAAATGCCCTAGCTTTCAAAGAAGCCATGAAGCTATAAATCTTGAACAATCCACAAGTAAATATAGGAAATATCCTAATGTGAAATATATGCAACAGGGTAGAGCAGTTGATGCGTACAATGGCACCAGCTCTAACACAATGAGGCACAGCGAGATGCTGATCAGTTAATAACAGTATCACATCTTGATCCAACTCAACAATGATCCCCTGCATGTAAACGCCTGTAATGACCCCAGTATAGCTACCACCTCGGCCTTTCTCCCTTACATCAGCATTTTGGGCTAGACTCCTTTCCTTAAACAACATGGCGACATGCAATGATACTTCACCTGTTGTCACATACATCAATCGAGACTCTCCCTCTGTAATAAAAACTATTTTTTTCTTCAAGCCTGACAGTACAACAATGTCTCCAATGAATCTTGAGATTACAGGATGCCACGATGAAGCCAGTCCACTAAAGTACAAAACCACAGTCTTACTAAAACAATGGTCTTTGATATTTTTCTCACTTAAAGTTTTCAGTTCTGATACTACAAATTTTGAGCTACAAAATTTGCATTGACAGACAATAACATTTACTAGAAAACCCCTTATATTTTTTGACCCACCTCCTCCACTCGAACAAGGGGCATCAAATACTGGGCTTATCGCATCCATCACACCAAAAATCAAACCACCTGCTTTGCGATTATCTTTAAAGCCACAGGCACCTAAAGGAAAGCAAACAGAACTAAAATCTGATAAAGTGCATGCCCTCTCACCACAAGCATGGAAAAACTCCCACCCAATTATCTCCAAGAACCCACCTTTCACGCCCCTATCCTTACATTTGGAAGGGATAAAATTCCAAGCCAAAACTCGAATCTTCATACCTATCATTTTTGGGTCGAGATCCAATACCTCACAGCAAGCAGTGGATGAATCATCAGAAAATTGCAAGCAACTACATGTAATTGGTGAATTGTGGTCAACAAAAGACGGTAGGTTAAGGGTTCCAATAAGAGCCGTTGGTTGATTCAAGGGTTTAAGAGTCTGGGAATTAGGGCTTTGAAAGGTAGCAAAAGAGGATTCGAGGGGGCGATTATAATTGGAATTCTTTTGGTGCCTTGAGGTAGAAACCTGACGGCTGGGAATGAGAGACGAGGCAGCGGTAAGGGGACGACCGCGGCGAATAAGATCGGAGAGAGAGAAAACAGCAGCTAGCTTTTCTTCCATTCCACATCTACACTCCCGCCGGAGGCTAAGCAGCCCGTCACCGTTGGCGGGACGCAAACTCTGTAGTCTGTACCTTGGGACTTGGGTGGGATGGTGTCACTGTTTGAACCATAGAGTGTTCGAGAACGAAAGGGAAGGCGGGAAGACAACTTTATAATATTAAAATCTAGTCCCTGAATTATCGGGATGCAAAACATGGCCCCTCAACTTTGGAAAGATGAGGGCCTATTTTGTAAAACCCAAGATCCAGTCTTATCATTACTGGATTCGTCGCCCAGTTTTTATTAGTCATCGCTCCTATTGACCGTATGCCCCTATTGAAGCTCGTGGCTCTAGTCGTGCTCATCAAGGAGGTCACAATTGTGGTCCAAATTCGGGATTCAAGCCTTGCACTCATTGTGGGCGCACTTCCTTAAGAAAAATGTTAGGATAAATTTGGGAAGTCCGTGTGGGAAAATGTGGCATCTCAACCTGCTTTAGATTCTAAATCTACGATCGATGTGATCTCTATCTCTCGATTGGAGTAGGAACGGTTGACACGCACTTTGACAGCAACCCTTCCACGTCCATTGCCACTACTTTAGCGGGTGCATACCATGTTTCTCATAATGATTAATGGATGTTAGATTCTGGTGCATCCAATCGTATCACTGGTACAAAATCTCTCTTTTCATCTTTTACTCATAATTCGTTGTCTCCCATTCTTTGGGCTGATGATATGTACTCCTCTGTCTTAGGCATGGCTACGAATTGCCCAATCAATAATCTTAACTTCACAATGTTCTATTTGCTCCTCAATTTCCACTTAGGCCATTGTACATTAGCCAACTTAC